>JAAAWM010009598.1:0-25639 GCA_036873465.1 Thinopyrum obtusiflorum | reverse complement strand
TGCAGAGAGACTTCAGTCTCGCTAGTAGTTCCGCGTGGACTTCGACGTTTAGCATGTTACCTCAGCTACGATCTTGTACCCCTGGGAGGGTCTTGTAGATAGTCAGGCTTCTCAGCCTTTTTCATTTGTAGTTGTCTGTACTCAGACATGTTTAAGCTTCCGCTTGTGCTATTGCTTGTATGACTTGAATGCTGGGTCATGAGACCCATGTTTGTAATATCTAACTCTTTGGAGTCTTATGAATAAATACTTTGAGTCATAGAGTTTTGTTGTGACGCCATGCTGTATTTACACATATCGAGCATATTGTGTGTATGATTGAAATGCTTGGTATGTGTGGGATCCGACAACCTAGTTGTCTATCCTTGGTAGCCTCTCTTATGGGGAATTGTAGTCTAGTGCTTCCACTGAGCCATGGTAGTCTGCTACAGCCCGGTTTTACTGGAGTCCTGTTAGCCCAGTTGCTACTGCTCCGGAACACTTAGACTGGTCGACATGTGTCCTTCTTCGATCCTGTGTCTGTCCCTTCGGGGAAATGTCACGCGGTGTCTTTCGGAGTCCTGTTAGACTGCTACAGCCCGGATTCCCGGAGTCCTGCTAGCCCAGTTGCTACAGCCTGAATTCACTCGCTGATGACCGACACGTTCGTTGTTGGGTCATGTATGCCTGTCCCTGTAAGTTAGTGCCACTTTGGGTTCATGACTAGTCATGTCGGCCCGGGTTCTCTGTCATATGGATGCTAGCGACACTATCATATACGTGAGCCAAAAGGCGCAAACGGTCCCGGGCCAGGTAAGGTGGCACCCATGGGAATACCGTGCGTGAGGCCGCAAAGTGATATGATGTGTTACATGCTAGATCGGTGTGACTTAGGATCGGGGTCTTGACAGCTTTGGTATCAGAGCCTGACTACCTGTAGGATTACCAAGCCAAACTGGTAGAAGTCGAGTCTAGAAATGCTTCAGTTATATATGGGAATTGATTGTGGAAGGGAACATAAGGCTCTTTTTACTCCTTTACCTTATGCCCTTCTGATCTGAGTCATCCTATCTTTCCTACGGGGTTAAGAACTAGGCTTCTCATCTTTCTATCAGATTCACGTGTTACTAATCCGTAGACTCATAAGATTATTGGATTCAAGTATCAGTTCAGTTTCTACTACTTCTGTATGTTGACAATTGGTCTCAGAACCTTGATATCGTGATTCTGAGTGGTTATGCCACCATTTTTGCAGAATGTCCCAAATCTTTTTGAGCATTTACAGCCGTTATGCTGTCCGAGTCATCCCAGGTTTCTTACTAGTCTGATGCATTTGCAAATTCCTTCCTCCCGTTCCCGATGTCCCTTTGGGCCAGTTCAACCACACTAATCGGTGAGTTGAGGTACTTTATTGCCTCGACATATATGTTGGAGCTATTACTATGACCCTAGGCATCTTAGAGAATCACCTAGTAATCTAGCCATGCTTTTATATTCCCAGTGTAGTGATTCCGACCGTCATTCTCGAAAGCATCTTGTGATGCCATTTAGTTAGTAGGCATTCTATTCTTGGGTTTTGAACCCGAGATTCACCCTACTTGCTTCATGTTGATAGTGTTTGATCGTTCCTTTAGGATATTAGTAACCTTTGCGATAGTCCTCGAGATCCATGGTATTTCCTTCTTCCAAATACCGTGAACTGCTTATGGCAGAAGTTCTTTGAACAAAAAGATCACAACCAGAGTGCTCTTAATGAGTTCTCCATTCTACATTGTGAATCTGCCAGTTCTACCTTTCTGCATGGGTTATCCGGAAGAAATGTTGAGCTTTGCTCGACATACTAATCTATGCATCCACAACTCAGAAAGACACACATTCCTTTGAGTTGTCCCTCTTTAGTTGTATTCTGGCCCTCGTGTATCAGTTGATAGCTAGGAGTATTTGTGCATCCTTGCTCATCGATGCCCATTTACTCTTATGGTCCGCCAAGCCATTCTACTCCAGAATGACTAGGAGTAACAAACTCCAGTACCTCGTCCATTTCTGGGATTGGGTCAAAGTAGTTGTATTCCACAGAACAAATGCCAATCCAGCTTTTGTTCTATTCTACCTTGAAGTGTTACCATCTTTATGTCAAGAATTTCATGAGAATTGCACCACCTCTTATGGATTCCTGCCGCAGTGATACTTCTTGCCATCATTATTCATTCCTCGGTTTCCATGTTATCATAACCGGAATGCTGACAAGTGTATTGTGATGTGCGAAATCAATACTCCTAGCAACCCTGTTGCTTGGTAGTTAATGGACAACACTCTCATTCTTACTGTGCTGGTTATTAAATCATCATCCTAAGATTGATCGTGCTACCTAGTCCTTATTTCTGGTGCACTCTTCGATCAATGAGTTAGGATTTTGTCAAACCCTTGCTCTGTTGATCATATCGTCTTGCCCTGAAAAGCAAGATTGTTCTCAAGCTTAGTAACATATCGGTGGTTCATGATTTTCCGAATATCTTCTCGGAGGTATCACCAGGTTGTCACCTGACCGCTATGTCGAGTTCATGATCAAGTTGGCTTCTTGTAGCCACCCTTTTCTCCAAGAATCTGTGTTGGATACCCCTGAGCTAGTTGGTTAAGCTTAACAACAACTTGGAGAGTTGGAAGATAAAAGCTTGTCCGACCACGCTCATCCCTAAGGGATATCTTGTATCTGTGTTGAAGAAAGATGATATCTTCATCGATTGATCCACGTGATCAATTGTCGGTGCTATTGTCTTATCAATCCTTTGATTTGAGTGTGGGCTATCGTCAAATCAAATCAGAACCAACGATGTTCGTAATGTTGTCTTACTCGTGGTTGTATCCTCGAGCATACATCATTACATCTTTTGGGTCTGACCAATGCTATCACCTTGTTCACATAGTTGTGGAATTCCATCTTCATGGAAGTATCGATGATTTGTTGTTGATCCCATTGACAATATTTTCATCTTGTCCATGATTCATGTCAAATATCTAAGTAGTGTTGGAAACTTTTATAAGCATTATCTTCATGTTCCGTTCATGAAGCATATGTTCGGATGAGAGAAGTGACTTCCTCTAATTCATGTGCATTTGATGCAAGCTGCTGCCGTGAACTCGAGAAAGTCAATGTTGCTTCCTCTGGAATCATCCCAAGTTAGTCATGCATGTGCGAAGTATACTTTGGTTTGTGAGATTATCTACCTCCATTCTATATGTATCCTTAGCACGCCAAGCCACTGATTCACTTGTTCAAGGAAAAGGAGTTGTTGTGCTAATCCTAGGTCATGCACAAGGCTTTGTTACCAAGATGATGGTTCCCAACCAGAACTCGGTAGTGCTTGTTGTAAGACTACTATGTGGTCATGCTTGTCTTGGACAGCATGTTCACAGGTATGTAGCAGAACCAGCTCATGTTTTGGAGCTTGCTATCGTAGTTCATTTCCCGAGAATCTCGCAACATCATCTCATTGGTTTGTGTTGCAACCTTTCTTTTCCAGACATGACATCTGAAATATCCTGTTACCAACCAAATCTGAATCTTAGGCAGATATGATGGTTGGAACATTCCCAACATTTGCATTTTGTTCCTAGCTTGCACCGGCATTGTGCCATTTTACTATGGTCTGCCTTTTTCAGTAATTGTTATTCAGGATCATCTTCAAAAGCGAGCTTACCATGGGTCCCATCCATCTCCAATGATAAGCAAAAATAACTCATTGCGTTGTCTGCAACAAGGTAGTCCACATCATCCATCCTAGTCCGAGTATGTCATTCTCTCGAACTCCTTCAAATCGTCATTTGTGATTTGCCTTAGGCTGGTGTAGAGAATTTCAATGATCTAAATATCAAAAGTAATTCCTTTTGCCACTAAAGGGAATAAGTCTACGAGTAACCTTCCCTAAGGTGCCCCGTTATGGAATCATGGCAACTAACTCCTCGCTACTTCGAACCACATCCACCATCTTCTAAAGTGTGGAATTGTTGCCTACCAATCTGAACCTTCGTCATCTGTCACTATACATCCCTCTTGATGTGTGTCCTGTGTCTCAGCTCAAGAGACGTTCTTTTGTCTCACTCCATGAGTTGATCTTGAGTGGTCGAACTTCGAGGAGATTGATTCCGGTAGAATTTCCTTTCCCTTTTGTCATCGTGTTGGATGAAGATCCTGAAAGCAAAGACTTTAAGATCAATTTGAAGCAATGAATCAACATCTTCGAGAAGGGCAGTTGGATCACGAAGATTGTGTTAGCTTGTGTCCCCTCTGTCTTCTTACCTCACGTCTTGAATCTCGGGACGAGATTCTTGTTTAGTGGGGGTGAGTTGTCACAGCCCTAGAGTTTGCTTGTAACTAGTGGCATTGCATCCATGCATCATGTTTAAATTTCATGAAACTTGAAATGGGGATTAATCCAAGCCCTAGCACCAAATGAATTAAAAATAGGTTCAAATAAAATCATTTTCAATGATCCCAAAATGCCCTTTGAAAATGTTCATGATTTCTGATAAAGGCGAAAACCTCTGCCAAAAATGATGAACATGTTTCTAGGTCATTCCTGGATTTTTTAATTAAATCATAATGTATTTGAATTGGGGCATTTGAATTCTATATATATTTTAGATGCTCCAAATATTTTGGAATCATTTGTGGGCCTTTGGAATAAACCAACTAGTGTCCACAATTTGTCTCAGGAGTTTTAAAAATGAATTAGCATTTTTACTAATTCAAAACAGAGGAATAAAAATAGAAAACAAAAACAGAATTAACAGAGAGAGAGAGAGAACAGCATCTGGGCCACTTACCTGGCAACCTACCAGCAGGCCAGCCGACCCAGCCCACATGGCGCTGCCAGTCGTCCTCCTCCTTGCGCCAGAAGGACACGGGCGTGTGCCCGCGGCGCGCGCGCACGCGCCCCGCCACCTCTTGCCTGCCTGCCCCTCTCCCTCGATGCCTGGACGCCCTGCACATCGCCACGCAACACCCCGGCCCCTCTCACTGCTCCCCCATGCTCATTCCCTCCTCTCCCTCGCTCTCTCCCGCGAACAGCCGAGCGCTGCCGTCACTGCCGCTCATCGTTGTCGTAGCCACAGCCATCGCCTCGCGCCGCAGACGTGTTCCACCTCTCCGTCGTCGACCACCGCTTCGCCACGCTGAAGAAACCGAGCTCGGACGCCCCGAATCGACCGCCTCGACTCCATCTTCAAGCTTCAGTCGTCCGAGATCGCCGCCGCCTGTACGTCGCCGTCCGGCCTTCTCCGAGCCCGCGTCGATGCCCTCTGCAACCACTGTGAGCTCCCGCGTCGAAAACCCCTCTCCCCCGAGCTCGTTACGCCCTATAGCCGTTGCCCCCTTGCCGACCAAATTGCGCCGCCGCCTGAGCTCCTCACCGCCGTGGCCACGTCCACTGGAGCTCAAAACTGAGCGCGTCACCACGGGGCCGTAGCAACCACCCGTTGCTCCGTTCATGCCCTGCGACATCGGAATGGTCGACGTCCGAACTCCGACCGCCGCGGACGTGCTTGCCGCCGTCGTCTCCGACCACCCCAGCACCTGCCACCACCACCGCTGGACGCGCCGCCTCGCGGGTGTTCCAACGAGCCCAACCCCGCCTCTTCTCGTCGCCGGAATCGCCGGGACGAGCGACTCCGCCGCGTCTGTGTGCTCGCCGGCGATTAGCCGCCGATGACAACCACTGTTAGGGGCTAATCACCCCGCTACCAACCCCCCTGGGCCACTGACGCATGGGCCCCATGCCCTAATTAACCCCAGCTTTCTTTCTGCTTAGGTTAGTTATAACCTAACGGGACCCACACGTCAGAGTTGACCGTGCTGACGTGGCCGTTGACCGGACCCACCTGTCTGTGACACCAATGACGCCGGGTCACTGACCAGTGGACCCCACTGGTCAGGTTTGACCCTGGTCAGCCTCGATTGACTCGCTGACGTCATGCTTACACAATGCTGACGCGGTTAATCATTTTCTGGATTAAAAATAACCTAGAAAATTCTAGAAATTAGTCAAAATCTCAAAAATTCATAGAAAATAATCTATAACTCCAATGGAAATAATTTATATATGAAAAATTATCAGAAAAATACAAAGAATCTGTTTATGGCATTTTCATGCATGTTTGAACAAATTAAGGTTGCTGTATATGACAATTTGAATAAAGGGCATTTGAAATGTCACATATGGAGTTTGAATTTCAACCTTTGGTTCAAACCAACTTCATTTAATCTGGTTGCTAGTTGCATTAGCTCAATCAACAGCATATTTCCATGTCATGATCATGCATCATATTGTTGCATTGCATTGATTGTGTTCCTCTTGTTTGCCGATGTTTGTCCCCTCTTAGTATACGTTGTTCCGGTGATGTGATCGATGACACCGATGAAGAGCTATACTATCTTCAGAAGTGCCAGGCAAGCAAAACCCCCTTGTTCATTCCGATACAATCCCACTCTCTCGCTCCTGCTCTCTTTTACTGCATTAGGACAACAGCGATTCAACTGTTACTTGCTGTGGTAGTTGAACCCCTTTCCTCTGCATGACCTGTCATTGCCACAGTAAATAGATGAAACCCACTAGCATGAGTAGGAGTTGTTTGAGCCCTGATGTGCCTACTGATTCATGCCTGTTTGTCATGCCTGCTATTGCTTAGAGTTGTGTCAGGTCTGATTCATCGGGGATGAATTGGAAAGTTGTGAACATGTCCTACTGTTGAGAGCTAAGTGTGTGAACACGATTTGGTAAAGGTAGCGGTGAGAGGCCATGTAGGAGTACATGGTGGGTTGTCTCATTGAAACCGTCCTCAGGAACTGAGTTCTGTGTTTGTGATCCATGAATAGTTACTACCACACATTGGGTTCTGGTAACTCGACCCCTCTCGACTTATTAATCAACATGATCTCTGTCCAGGAGTTGCAACTAGTTTCTGGTGTTTGTAGGTAGTGTTAGTAGTCTACCAAGTGGCACCCAGTACAGGTGGGCTTGGGACAGACTAGGCACCGTGGCACGGTGTACCAAGCGTAGATCCATCTGTCGAGGTGGGCTTGGGAACCCTGCACACATCGTTTGGGGCCGTGAGCGACACCCCGGCCGGATCTCCTTGCGGATGGAACCCGAATAGGGGATAAACCTGGACTAGAGACTTGCGTGGTTAGTCAGGTCGTGGCCGACTCCCTCACCAGGCTTCCGCTTGAAGGTTGCCGAGATACACGACGTGTACGTGGTGGTAAGTGGCGAGAGCGTGTGTGAAGAAGTACACCCCTGCAGGGTTAACATCATCTATTCGAATAGCCGTGTCCGCGGTAAAGGACTTCTGGGTTGCCTGTACAGTTCATAGAGAAGTGAAAGTAGATACTCTAAAATGCGCAAGATAAGCGTGAGTGCTATGGATGGCCTTCTCGTAGGGAGATGGGAGCGGATCCATAGTGGTGTATTGATATGGTGAATATGTGGACTCGTGTGCGCCACCTCAAAAGAGTTACTTGCAGTCGTAGTTCAGGATAGCCACCGAGTCAAAGCTGGCTTGCTACAGTTAAACTCCACCACCCCCTTTGTTGATACTGATGCATATGTAGATAGTTCTGATGTAAGTCTTGCTGGGTACATTTGTACTCACGTTTGCTTAATTTATGTTTTTGCAGAGAGACTTCAGTCTCGCTAGTAGTTCCGCGTGGACTTCCACGTTTAGCTTGTTACCTCAGCTACGATCTTGTACCCCCGAGAGGGTCTTGTAGATAGTCAGGCTTCTCAGCCTTTTTCATTTGTAGTTGTCTGTACTCAGACATGTTTAAGCTTCCGATTGTGCTATTGCTTGTATGACTTGAATGCTGGGTCATGAGACCCATGTTTGTAATATCTAACTCTTCGCAGTCTTATGAACAAAATACTTTGAGTCGTAGAGTTTTGTTGTGACGCCATGCTGTATTTACACATATCGAGCATATTGTGTGTATGATTGAAATGCTTGGTATGTGTGGGATCCGACAACCCAGTTGTCTATCCTTGGTAGCCTCTCTTATGGGGAAATGTAGTCTATTGCTTCCACTGAGCCATGGTAGTCTGCTACAGCCCGGTTTACTGGAGTCCTGTTAGCCCAGTTGCTACTGCTCCGGAACACTTAGACTGGCCGGCATGTGTCCTTCTTCGATCCTGTGTCTGTCCCTTCGGGGAAATGTCATGCGGTGTCTTTCGGAGTCTTGTTAGCCTGCTACAGCCCGGATTCCCGGAGTCCTGCTAGCCCAGTTGCTACAGCCCGAATTCACTCACTGATGACCGACACGTTCGTTGTTGGGTCATGTATGCCTGTCCCTGTAAGTTAGTGCCACTTTGGGTTCATGACTAGTCATGTCGGCCCGGCTTCTCTGTCATATGGATGCTAGAGACACTATCATATACGTGAGCCAAAAGGCGCAAACGGGCCCGGGCCAGGTAAGGTGGCACCCGTGGGAATACCGTGCGTGAGGCCACAAAGTGATATGATGTGTTACATGCTAGATCGGTGTGACTTAGGATCGGGGTCCTAACAAATCAACGGTGCCCTGGTGTTTGAAATTCATTCCCATTTCTTGCATGGGAGCTAAGCATGCACCCAAGGACACAGATTTGATTTTTCAACCAATTTATATGCACTGGAGCATGTGCATGTAGTTCAAATTTGAATTATGCACATAAATGCATTGAAAACTCAGTTAATGCATAAAAATGTCCAAACGAACCCCGAAAAGTCACAAAAATTGACACAACACTCCTGTTGTTCTATGTTGACACGAGAAAAAATTGAAAGCAATAAGAGGCAATGGATATTGTTTCGTCCCCAAAGGTGGGACGTTCCCTACCGAAACCATCATGCTTGTTGTGAGAAGCTCTGGTTTGTGAGAAGCATATACCCAAACCTGCCCCAAATGGGACAAAAAATTTACCACAGGATGTTGATGCCACTCCTTGATAGCATGCCAAGTTTCATGAATTTTAGACGAGTTTTGGATTTACTAGAATTTAAAAACCAGGCATCTCAATGTTTTGCCGGCAATCAACGGTGCCCTGGTGTTTGAAATGCATTCCCATCTCTTGCATGGGACCCAAGCATGCACCCAAGGACACTGATTTGATTTTTCAACCAATTTATATGCACTGGAGCATGTGCATGTAGTTCAAATTTGAATTATGCACATAAATGCATTGAAAACTCAGTTAATGCTTAAAAATGTCCAAACGAACCCCGAAAAATCACAAAAATTGACACAACACTCCTGTTGTTCTATGTTGACACGAGAAAAAAATTGAAAGCAATAAGAGGCAATGGATATTGTTTCGTCCCCAAAGGTGGGACGTTCCCTACCGAAACCATCATGCTTGTTGTGAGAAGCTCTGGTTTGTGAGAAGCATATACCCAAACCTGCCCCAAATGGGACAAAAAATTTACCACGGCATGTCGATACCACTCCATGATAGAATGCCATGTTTCATGAATTTTAGACGAGTTTTGGATTTACTAGAATTTAAAAACTAGGCATCTCAATGTTTTGCCAGCAATCAACGGTTCCCTGGTGTTTGAAATTCATTCCCATTTCTTGCATGGGACCTAAGCATGCACCCAAGGTCATAGATTTGATTTTTCAACCAATTTATATGCACTGGAGCATGTGCATGTAGTTCAAATTTGAATTATGCACATAAATGCATTGAAAACTCAGTTAATGCATAAAAATTTCCAAACGAACCCCGAAAAATCACAAAAATTGACACAACACTCCTGTTGTTCTATGTTAACACGAGAAAAATTTTGGAAGTAATAAGAGGCAATGGATATCATTTCGTCCCCAAAGGTGGGATGTTCCCTACCGAAACCATCTTGCTTGTTGTGAGAAGCTCTGGTTTGTAAGAAGCATATACCCAAACCTACCCCAAATGGGACAAAATTTTTACCATGGCATGTTGATGTCGCTCCATGATAGCATGCCAAATTTCATGAATTTCAGACGAGTTTTGGATTTACTAGAATTTAAAAACCAGGTATCTCAATGTTTGCGGCCGAGTGATGGTGGCAGGGTGTTTGACATTCATTCCCATTTCTTGCATGGGACCTAAGCAGGCAACCAAGGACACAGATTTGAATTTTCAACTAATTTATATGCATTAGAGCATGTGCCTGTAGTTCAAATTTGAATTATGGACATGAATGCACAGAAAACTCAGTTAATATATAAAAGTGTCCAAGCGAACCCCGAAAAATCCCAAAAATTGACACAACACTCGTGTTGTTCTATGTTGACACTAGGAAAAAAATTGAAATCGAGACGAGGCAATGGATATCGTTTCATCCAGAAAGGTGAAACGTTCCCTACCGAAACCATCACACTTGTTCTGAGAAGCTCTGGTTTATGAGAAGCTTATACCCAAACCTGCCCCAAATGGGACAAAATTTTTACCACGGCATGTTGATGCCGCTCCATGATAGCATGCCAAGTTTCATGAATTTCGGACGAATTTTGGATTTACTAGAATTACAAAAGCAAGTACGTCGACGTTTGTGAGAGAGCCATGGTGCCGTGGTGTTTGAATTTCATCCCCATTTCTTGCATGGGAGATAAGCACAAACCCATGGACACATATATGATTTTACAACCCATGTTGGTGCACCAGAGCATGTGCATGTAGTTTAATTTTGAATTGTGCACCTGAAATGGCTAGAAAACCAATTTAATGTATAAAATGTTTAAACGAACCCTGAATAATTCCAATTCTTTTACGACACACATATAGTTGCATTTTCACTCCAGATAAAAAGTCTAGCAATTCAAACACCATCCATTGCCGCTGTGACCCCATTATGTAATTCAAATCAAGATGAAAAATCAAGTAGATCGCACACAGTTTATTATCACCAACCGTGTGAGATGCAGCACAAAATATCCTGGAGCACCGTCGGTGTATAGTACGCCTATGGCTTACGCGAGAAGGTGCGTCGGCTACAGTCCACAGCCGGCATCTCAAGCACACTAGCTCGCTCCCCAAATATCATTTCACTGTTCAATCGTCGCCAGTGAAAGATGGGCACGTGGACCCGTGTCGTGAGGGCAACTTCGGTGGCCCACTCCTGCGAGAGTGCGGCCGCAGCCGCCATGCGTGTGCTAACAAGGTGCATGAGCGCGGTCGCTATCTGCAACCGGGCGGCCATGGCAGCCCAAACGGCCGCTGTTGTTTCTCAGGTGGCGGCAACAACATCTGGCTCAGGGATAACAACTGGCGAGAGTGGCATAGCAGCTGTCCGTTCCGCAGTGGTGGCCTTAGCCCTGATGGAGGCCGCCCACGACCATGTTGAGGCCACCCACGCCCAGCTCCTGGTGGTCACCACACAAATCGAACGAAGCTTCTCCGACAATGGTCGGTAACCCACGGCCGAAGAGCTGGCAATCGCCGAGAGCGTTCGAGCAGCCGTCCGTTCCTCCGCCGCATACCTTGTGACAATGGAGCCCGTCCAAGCCCAGATCGCATCTGCCCACGCCCAGCTCGTGGTGGCCTTTTCCAAAGAGATGGCGGACGTGGAGGGTGAGATGCTAGCCGAGTATGGTGCGATGGATGCCATGGAGCCCCTTCCCCAGGAGACCATCGGGCGCGAGCTGGACATGAAGGCGGCGGCGGAGATCGACGAGCACCAGCCGTAGTAGTACTCTTTGTTTTGTTTAATTAAGAGCGCATGTCTTTAATTTGTTAGAGTAATGTTTAGGTCAGCTAGCTCTATTTAATTGCTGAACTTGCTCGATTAAGAAGTGTGGGTGTGCTGTAGTATCCTTTGTGTAGCCAAATTATGCAATGACGTGGATGACCACTTTAACCATGGAAATTCGAACAAAATTTTTGACGTTCAAACTCATCACACACGGGTTAAGCTATCTGAATCGTTTGTGATGTTCACATATCGTACACAGTTCTGAATAAGGGACCATGTCTGATGACACTTTGCGCGCCAGTTTTTTCGCTGAAGCGATTCCAAATTTTCGGCTTCCGCGGAAATATCTACCTCCCTGCCCCCTCACCCTTACAAAAAGCCACATTTCCCCTGTTTCTGCCTTCCTTTCCAAGTTGAAACCTTCACTCCTTGCTTGCAGCGCCGCCTCCTCATCGGTGACCCTCCTTCGTGCTGCTCGGCCTCGTCTATCCAGGCAGGTAATCCACACCTGACCCCCATCCTCCTCCTCCTTCCACATCCCGCATGCCCTGACCGCCGGCGCGAGCGCGACACCTTCCACCCCAATCACCGACCCCTCCACCAAATAAGCGCGGCCATAAGCCATGGTGCACGCAGTATAGGCAGGATCTCAAGGAGCATTTGGCAGCGGAGAAGCAAATCGCGGCCGCACACGCGGATGAGGTCGCAATGGCTGCCATTCGTGCCGACCCCCAGATCTTGGAGGAGCACCTTGCCATTTGCTAGCTACGCCAGTTAAGCATGCTCAGTTTACCCGTTGTGTGTGCTACTCCTGCCTTTCCTTCACAAATTCTAGTGAATTATGCTATCTAATTTTACCATGCAATCTGTTGCTCTAGTGCATATGTTCTATATGTCGTGCAGTGGTGGTGCTCACTTATTAACTGTTTTGTTAATTAGTTGTCATCTTCAGCTAACTGTTTGGTTCAATTCCGCAAATGTGATGTTCAATTCTTCAGGCTGCAATTTTGCATTGTCTTCCATGTGAGAAATAAATCGAATTTATCTTTACAAAATCCCCCCCCCCCCCCCCCCCCCCCCCCCCCCCCCCCCCCCCCCCCCCCCCCCCCCCCCCCCCCCCCCCCCCCCCCCCCCCCCCCCCCCCCCCCCCCCCCCCCCCCCCCCCCCCCCCCCCCCCCCCCCCCCCCCCCCCCCCCCCCCCCCCCCCCCCCCCCCCCCCCCCCCCCCCCCCCCCCCCCCCCCCCCCCCCCCCCCCCCCCCCCCCCCCCCCCCCCCCCCCCCCCCCCCCCCCCCCCCCCCCCCCCCCCCCCCCCCCCCCCCCCCCCCCCCCCCCCCCCCCCCCCCCCCCCCCCCCCCCCCCCCCCCCCCCCCCCCCCCCCCATAAGGATGTTGTCAATGGGCTCAACAACAATTCATCTGGGTTTCCTCTTAAAAGGAATTCCATAGTTGGGTGAACACGGTGATAGCATTGGTCAGACGAAAGATGTAATGGTGTATGCTCGAGGGATCAACCACGAATAAGACAACATTACGAGCATCGTTGGTACTGATTTGATTTGACGATAGCCCACACTCAAATCAAAGGATTGATAAGACAATAGGTCCAGCAACTGATCACAGGGACCAATTGATAACGATCGTTTGGAGGGGGTCGGTAGAATGGCATACTCGGACTTGGATGATGTGGATTACCTTGTTGAAGACAACGTAATGGATGAATTTCCTCATCACCGGAGATGGAAGAGACCCATGGTAGAATGGCACATTGGTGGTGCAAGCTGGGAACAAAATGCAAATGCTGGAATGATTCTGGTAACTGGGGAAGAACCCAACAAAAGAGAGTGGATTCTATGTTTGAAAGATCATAGCATTGCCGAGGAAACTGAGAGCAACCTCGGTTAGTGCCGATGATAACACGTAGCGCTTGTGCGTGCTCTCAAGAACTTGAGCATTTCCATATTCATCAAAGTTTTACCAACATCCGTGTCAAGGATCCTGGCAACACAACTTGCTACCATGATGAATGGTGATGGAGGATGCAGATGCGAAGGAGGATAACACTTTCTCAGATTTCACCTTAGCGAGGCCAAGCAAATAAAATCTGGATGAACGACCGAGAGACATTTAGCACTCCGCTTCTAATGTTCTCCTTAATGTGCTAGCGTAATACACCCATAGATATGGTTTGATATCTAGAACATCAAGTAAAAGGTCGGACTTCGGGAGCAAAAGAATCCATAAGGAGCAGTTACGGAGGTAATTCCTACGAAATCCTTATGGGAAGGTGGCCAACTTCCTCAATCAAGATATTATAATAACAGGTCTTCCGGCTGGGTGTGTTGGCCACGACATCCACTTTACCGGTTTTCGAGAGACCAATATTATAGTTCTTGGGAAATGTTCCAACCATCATATCTGCCTGAGATTCAGATCTGATTGGTGTCAGGATATTCCAGACTCATCGAGTCTAGGAAGAAAAATGAAAGTTTGCAACACAAATCGACGAGATGACGTTGCGAGATCCTCGGGAAATGAACTATGATAGCAAGCTCCAAAACATGAGCTGGTTCTGCTACAAACATGTGAACACGTTGTTCCAGACAAGCATGCCCACATGGTAGTCTTACAATAAAACACTACCGAGTTCTGGTTGGAAGCCATCATCGAGGATATCGAAGTTCTTTCATAAGTCCGGATTAGCTCTTATGAAGATACTCCTTCTCCTTGAACAAATCAGTCGGTGGCTTGATGTGCTAGGATACACATATGGAATGAAGATGATCAGTCTATCAAACCACAGAATACTTCGCACGTGCATAACTGACTTGGGATGGTTCCAGAGGAGGCAAAAACATGCTTTCTCGAATTCACGTCGGCAACTTACATCAAATGCACATGAATCAAAGGAAGTCACTTCTTTTATCCAAACATATACTTCATGAACGGGGCATGAAGGAAATGCTTTCAAAAGTTTCCAACACTAACTTAATGTTCAACAACATCATGGAGGAGACCCCCCCCCCCCCCCCCCCCCCCCCCCCCCCCCCCCCCCCCCCCCCCCCCCCCCCCCCCCCCCCCCCCCCCCCCCCCCCCCCCCCCCCCCCCCCCCCCCCCCCCCCCCCCCCCCCCCCCCCCCCCCCCCCCCCCCCCCCCCCCCCCCCCCCCCCCCCCCCCCCCCCCCCCCCCCCCCCCCCCCCCCCCCCCCCCCCCCCCCCCCCCCATCCTGCCGAGGCACAAGATCGTAGCTGAGGTAACAAGCTAAACGTCGAAGACCACGCGAACTACTAGTGAGACCGAAGTCTCTCTGCAAAACATAAAATAGGCAAACGTGAGTACAAATGTACCCAGCTGCCATGATTTTAGATCTGAACCTATTATGTTTTCATCAATATATGAGTGTTCTTGATCCTATCTTGCAAGTCTATAGTCACCTATTATGTGTTATGATCCGTTAACCCAGAAGTGACAATAATCGGGATACTTATCGGTGATGACCGTAGTTTGAGGAGTTCATGTATTCACTATGTGTTAATGCTTTGTTCCGGTTCTCTATTAAAAGGAGGCCTTAATATCCCTTAGTTTCCGTAAGGATCCCGCTGCCATGGGAGGGTAGGACAAAAGATGTCATACAAGTTCTTTTCCATAAGCACGTATGACTATGTTCGAATACATGCCTACATTATATCAATGAACTGGAGCTAGTTCCGTGTCACCCTAGGTTATGACTGTTACATGATGAACTGCATCTGGAATTCTCCATCACTGATCCATTGCCTACGAGCTTTCCATATATTGTTCTTCGCTTATTTACTTTCCCATTGCTATTGCTATCATCACTACAAAATACCAAAAACGTTGCTTTTACTACTGTTACCGTTTGGTACCATTATCACCACTATCATATTACTTTGCTACTAAACACTTTACTGCAGATATTATGTTTCCAGGTGTGGTTGAATTGACAACTCAGCTGCTAATACTTGAGAATATTCTTTGGCTCCCCTTGTGTCGAATCAATAAATTTGGGTTGAATACTCTACCCTCGAAAACTGTTGCGATCCCCTATACTTGTGGGTTATCAAGACTATTTTCTGGCGTCGTTGCCGGGGAGCATAGCTCTATTCTTTGAGTCACTTGGGATATATATCTGCTTATCATTATGAAGAACTTGAGAGATCCAAAAACCAAGATCTATCCCTCAACTACGAGGGGAGGTAAGGTGTCAGGACCCCGACTCAATGCCACATCGATCTAGCATGTAACACCTCATATCACTTTGCGGCCTCACGCACGGTATTCCCACGGGTGTCGCCTTACCTTAGCCCGGGGCCGTTTGCGCTTTTTGGCACACGTATATGACGGTGTCGCTAGCATCCATATGATAAGGAGCCCGGGTTGACATGGCTAGTCGTAAACCCAAAGTGGCACAGACTTACAGGGACAGGCATTCATGACCCAGCATCGAACGTGTCGGTCATCAGCGAGTGAATCCAGGCTGTAGCATTGGGCTAGCAGGACTCCGGTGAACCGGGCTGTATCGGGCTAACAGGACTCCGATATTCATCGCGTGACATTTCCTCGAAGGGACAGACACAGGAACGAAGAAGGACACATGCCGGCCAGCCTAAGTGTTCCGGAGCAGTAGCAAGCTACCATGGCTCGGTGGAAACACTAGGAGACATTTCCCGGTAAGAGAGGCTACTAAAGATAAACAACTAGATGGTAAGATCCCACACATACCAAGCATTTCAATAGCATACACACAATATGCTCGATATCCCCCCCCCCCCCCCCCCCCCCCCCCCCCCCCCCCCCCCCCCCCCCCCCCCCCCCCCCCCCCCCCCCCCCCCCCCCCCCCCCCCCCCCCCCCCCCCCCCCCCCCCCCCCCCCCCCCCCCCCCCCCCCCCCCCCCCCCCCCCCCCCCCCCCCCCCCCCCCCCCCCCCCCCCCCCCCCCCCCCCCCCCCCCCCCCCCCCCCCCCCCCCCCCCCCCCCCCCCCCCCCCCCCCCCCCCCCCCCCCCCCCCCCCCCCCCCCCCCCCCCCCCCCCCCCCCCCCCCCCCCCCCCCCCCCCCCCCCCCCCCCCCCCCCCCCCCCCCCCCCCCCCCCCCCCCCCCCCCCCCCCCCCCCCCCCCCCCCCCCCCCCCCCCCCCCCCCCCCCCCCCCCCCCCCCCCCCCCCCCCCCCCCCCCCCCCCCCCCCCCCCCCCCCCCCCCCCCCCCCCCCCCCCCCCCCCCCCCCCCCCCCCCCCCCCCCCCCCCCCCCCCCCCCCCCCCCCCCCCCCCCCCCCCCCCCCCCCCCCCCCCCCCCCCCCCCCCCCCCCCCCCCCCCCCCCCCCCCCCCCCCCCCCCCCCCCCCCCCCCCCCCCCCCCCCCCCCCCCCCCCCCCCCCCCCCCCCCCCCCCCCCCCCCCCCCCCCCCCCCCCCCCCCCCCCCCCCCCCCCCCCCCCCCCCCCCCCCCCCCCCCCCCCCCCCCCCCCCCCCCCCCCCCCCCCCCCCCCCCCCCCCCCCCCCCCCCCCCCCCCCCCCCCCCCCCCCCCCCCCCCCCCCCCCCCCCCCCCCCCCCCCCCCCCCCCCCCCCCCCCCCCCCCCCCCCCCCCCCCCCCCCCCCCCCCCCCCCCCCCCCCCCCCCCCCCCCCCCCCCCCCCCCCCCCCCCCCCCCCCCCCCCCCCCCCCCCCCCCCCCCCCCCCCCCCCCCCCCCCCCCCCCCCCCCCCCCCCCCCCCCCCCCCCCCCCCCCCCCCCCCCCCCCCCCCGTTGCGCACGGCCTCCAGCATACTACAAACACTAGAAACTACTTGCAACTCCCGGACAGAGGACAGGGGCGGTTAATAAGTCGAGAGGGTCCATTGGTTTCGGGCCCAACGCGTGGTAGTAGCTGTTCATGGATCACAAACACAGAACTCAGTTCCTTTGGACGGTTTCAATGAGACAACCCACCATGTACTCCTACATGGCCTCTCACTGCTACCTTTACCAAATCGTGTTCACACACTTAGCTCACACACAGTAGGACATAATCATCACCATTCCAATTCATCCCCGATGAATCAGACCTGACTCAACTCTAAGCAGTAGCAGGCATGACAAACAAGCATGAATGAGTAGGCACATCAGGGCTCAAACAACTCCTACTCATGCTAGTGGGTTTCATCTATTTACTGTGGCAATGACAGGTCATGCAGAGGAAAAGGGGTTCAGCTACCGCAACATGTAACAGATGAATCGTTGTTGTCCTAATGCAATAAAAGAGAGCAGGAGCGAGAGAGTGGGATTGTATCGGAATGAACAAGGGGGTTTTGCTTGCCTGGCACTTCTGAAGATAGTATAGTTCTTCATCGGTGTCATCGATCTCATCGTCGGAACCACGTCTACTAAGAGGGGACAAATACCGGCAACAGAGAAGGAACACAATCAATGCAATGTGGCAATATGGTGCATGATCATGACATGGAAATATGCTGTTGTTTGAGCTAATGCAGCTAGAAATGATTTAAATGAAGTTGGTTTGAACCCTAGGTTCAAATTAAACTCCATATGTTAATGTTCATATGCCATTTATTTGATTTGTCCTAAACAGAAGCCATAAGTTGTTCTAACATGCATGGAAATGGTACAAATGGATAGATTGGATTCTTCTGATCATTTTTCATATATAAATTATTTCATTTGGAAAACGTTAACTGCATCAGCACTAGGTCATGCTGACGTCATCTGGTCAACAGGGCCGGTCCAGGTCAAACTTGACCTGTGGGCCCTGCATGTCAGCTGTTGTAGCTTTAATTAAAATGGTTTAGACTTAAACCATGGATTAACTGGGCAGTGGGTCCTAGTGTCAGTGGCACAGTGTTTAGTTAGCGGGGTGATTAATCTCTAATAGTGGCAATTAGCACTAATTATAACCCTAAACTAATTTAGTCAGAGGTCGGCCCCACATGTCATGGACACATGGGGGGTCCAGTCGTGGTCAAAGTGGGTCAAACCCAGTCAATAAGACCGGCGGTTAGCCGCCGGCGACGACAACCGTGGCAGAGGGGCTCGAAAATCGCCCTCCGATGACCAATCGCACGGCGGAGACGCCCAGGCTCGCGCGCATCCAGTGGAACACGCGGGAGGCCGTGGGGTGGTCGGAGCTCGCCGGAGCAGAGCTCGCGGCCGCGGTGGGAGTTCGGTGGCATTCGGGTTTGGTGCTACGGGGCATGGGAGAGCGAGCTGAGGGGCTCTACAGCCTCCAGGCGTTTCCAGGAGCATGGTGACGTGCGCGGTTGTGAGCTGCGGTGGCTCTGGCCATGACGGTGAGGATCCACAGCGGCGCGACCGCTCGGGTCCTGTGGTTAGTGTGGCTACGGCACGCGAACAATGAAACGGAGAGGGGGGGACGACGGCGGGGCTCACAGCGGTTTCGGCGGAGGCGTCAGCGAGCTCGGGGGAGGTCCGACGCGAGCAGGACGGTGACAGTGATCTCGGGCGACTGAAGCTTGAAGATGGAGTCGAGGCGGTCGATTCGGGGCGTCCGAGCTCGGTTTCTTCAGCGTGGCGAAGCGGTGGTCGACGACGGAGAGGTGGAACACGTCTGCAGCGCGAGGCGATGGCTGTGGCTACGACAACGACGAGCGGCGGCGACGGCAGCGCTCGGCTGTTCGCGGGAGAGAGTGAGGGAGAGGAGGGAATGAGCACGGGGGAGCACTGAGAGGGGCCGGGGTGTTGCGTGGCGACGTCCAGGCGTCGAGGAAGAGGGGCAAGCAGGTAGGCAGGAGGTGGCGCAGCGCGTGCGTGCGCGCGGCCACCACGCGCCCCTGGCCTCCTGGCGAGAGGTTGCGGGTGACTGGCAGCGCCAGGTGCCCAGGTGGTGGGCCGAGGTGAACAGTGCTTGGAGAAAAGTGCCAGGTAAGTTACAGGTAAGATCTGTTCTGTTTTATTTTCCTGATGTTTTCCTTTTATTTAATCTTTTTCCACTGTTTTGGATTCAAACAAAATTCAAACAATGCCAAAACATCCTCTGAGTATTTTTATGTTGCTTCATGGACTTTTCCAGAGGCACATAAATTATCACAGAGCATTTGAAAATATATCCCATATATATTTGAATATATTTTCAAATTCAAATAGAATATTGTTTTTAATTCAGAGACCAAATAATTCCTTAAAAATGTTCCAAAAATTTTGGTTTGGTATATAACCCTTGCCAAAATTCTCAAAACTATTTTTAGGGCATTTTGGAATCACTGAATGCAATTTAAAGGGTTCCTGCCCTTCTTTTAAATAATTTCTAAGGCTTTGAAAATTCCTCATTTCAATTTCTTGAATTAAACATGATGCATGCTCACTGATGCAACTATTGCAAACAAATTCTAGGGCTATGACACCTCACCCCCACTAAACAAGAATCTCGCCCCGAGATTCAAGACGCGAGGTAAGAAGACCGAGGGGATACTAGGTTCCATGATCTTCACGATCCAGGTTGCACTTCATAAGAACGTTGATTCGATCATCATCTTTGTCCCCATGTCTTGCCCTGAGAACTCCATCCAACATGACAACAAGAAGGAAGGGAAACTCTAGAAGAATCGATCTTCTCGAAGATCGAGCAACTCAAGATCAATTCATGGAGTGAGATATAAAACATCTCTTGAGTTGAGACACGAAACACACATCAGGGGTGATGGAAAGAAGCGGATGACAAAGGTTCAATTTGGTAGGAAAAAATTCCACGCTTAAGTAGATGGCGAGTATGAAACAGAGTAGCGAGGAGATAGATTGCCATGATTCCATAACGGGGCACTGAGGGAGTCCTGGATTAAGGGGTCCTCGGACGTCCGGCCTGTTGAACGTGGGCAGGACTGATGGGCTGTGAATATACAAGACCAAAGACTCTCACCCTTGTCCGGATAGGACACTCCTTGGCGTGGAAGGCAAGCTTGGCGTCCGGATATGAAGATTCCTTTCTCTATAACCGACTTTGTACAACCCTAGTCCCCTCCGGTGTCTATATAAACCGGAGGGTTTAGTCCATAGGGATAATCATAATCATACAGGCTAGACTTCTAGGGTTTTAGCCATTACGATCTCGACGTAGATCAACTCTTGTAATACTCATATTCATCAAGATCAATCAAGCAGGAAGTAGGGTATTACCTCCATAGAGAGGGCCTGAACCTGGGTAAACATCGTGTCCCCTGTCTCCTGTTACCATCGACCTTAGACGCATAGTTCGGGACGCCCTACCCGAGATCCGCCGGTTTTGACACCGACATTGGTGCTTTCATTGAGAGCTCCACTATGACGTCAAAGACAGGGTTGATGGCTCGCCTTGTTATCAAGGACGGTATCACCTCCGGAGGAGCCCTGGCCTCAGGCCAAACCCTCCAGCTAGGCAGTTTTACCATGACCGCCCGTACGCCTGTCAAGCCGACGATGACTTCTCAGGTCATCGAAAATCACCTCCGTGTTGACTCTGAATACTCCAAACGGATGGATCCAGTGGAGTTGTCGTCTTTAAACGAACTCCTAGATCACATCGCCGCCTTGGGGGTCGCTACAGACTACGATCGGATTGGGCTTAAACCCGATCAGAGAGAAATCAAATCTCCGCCGATCACCCATCAGATAGCGGTAGTGGAGGAGCAAAACAACAACTCTTCCTCCATATTGAGGACGAACTATGTTCAGATTTCCGAGCTCCAAGAGCCGGATACCTATCCGCGGAACGACACACCCTGTCCTCCGAACCTAGAATCGGATGATGGGCCTGAAAAATCAGTTGATATCCCGGAGCCCGAACCATTAAGCTCAGAGATTTATCAAACTCTGGATCCTAAATTGGGTCAGGGTTCGGATTTAAAGCCACCCACCCACCCAGATATACACGATCTCATGTACATACGGCAGCAGTCTCAGGAAACAGTCCATCACTTTTGGGCCAGATTCCTCCTTGTCAAAGACAAGATTAAAGATTGCCGCGATGAAGACGCGATCTCAGCATTCTGCAACAATTGCACGGACGTAGGAAACCTCAGTGCCATCAACCGCTGTCACATATTACACTTCGCTGACTTGGAAACCATCGTACAGAAGTACTGCGCAATGGAAAGCGCTTGGAAAACTAAGGCAGCCCTCTGGGAACCACCGGTTTCCACTCAACCCTTCGTCCGGGCAAAAAGGATGCACCCTCGCGGGGCACCCGAACCAATAGTAAAGAAATCCAAGCACATTACGGGGCACGGAACCGTTCTAGAGGGATGGCTCGATAGGCCATGCAAAATACACACAACACCGGATACCATACCAACCCACAGCCTTAGAGCATGTTGGATACTCTGGCAAGTGGCCAAGAGCGGCGAGGATATACTCAGCAAAAATACCCCAGAGCAACACCCCCCGTAAGACGACGACCTCAGCCTATTGACGGTCTTCGAGACTTTTGCTTCAAACAATCGGCGCAAAAGGGCCCTCCGCGACCTCGCCGAAGTATGCCAAGTCACGGCAACAAGCCCTTGCAACGACACGGCCATAACTTTCAATGGCAGTGACGAACCAAAATTCCGGACAGTCCGGGCACCGGCCGCCTTGGTCCTCAATCCAATTGTGGACGGTTTTCGGCGGCAGCGGACTAAACCTCATCTACGAGGATACACTCCACAAAATGGAAGTAGACAGGAGCCGCATCGAGCAAAGCAGCACGGCCTTCCGAGGAATCATTCCCAGTCGGGAGGTGCGGTGTGCGGGAAAAATCACACTTGATGTGGTATTCGGCATGCCGGAGAATTATCGGTATGAAGAAATAACCTTCCAAGTGGCCCCTTTCAACAACGGATATCACGCCCTATTGGGGCGAGATGCATTTACATGCTTCCAAGCCATACCTCATTATGGGTACATGAAGCTCAAGATGCATGGGCCCAATGGTATCTTCACTCTTGCCAGTGATCCAGACATAGCACTTCGCGCCGCAAACAAAACCGCATCCCTGGCCATCGAGGCACTGTCTGAAGCCCTCACGGCCGAAGAGCTAACCGCGCTGCGCTCCACTGTGGATAGGGATGACGTAATCCTAGACAAGCGACCCAAATCCACCTCCTTTAAACCAGCAGATGAAATAGTCAAATTTGAAGTCCACCCGATGGATCCCAAGAAGATAGCATCCATTGGGGCACAGCTCGACCCAACGGTTGACGCCGCGCTACGAGAGTTCCTGCGCGAGAATTGGGACATATTCGCCTGGCACCCTTCTCATATGCAAGGAATCCCATGCAGGTTGGCCGAACACAGCCTCAACATACTAAACGGATATAAACCGGTCAAGCAAGAACTACAGTACTTTTTCGAACCCAAATGACAAGCCATGGGGGAGGAGCTAGCCAGGTTAATCGAGGCCGGATTCATCAGAGAATTAAAACATCCGGACTGGCTAGCAAACCTGGTGATGGTGCCAAAGAAGGATAAATCCTGGCGCCTATGCGTCGATTTCAAAGACCTCAACAAGGCATGCCCTAAGGATCCCTTGCCCCTCCCTCACATCGATCAGATTATTGATGCTACCGCAGGACACGACTCACTGTGTTTCCTCGACGCATACTCCAGATACCATCAAATCAAAATGAAGGAGTCCAACCAAGCCGCAACGGCATTCATTACCCCATATGGGCCATTCTGCTTCAACACTATGCCCTTCGGGCTCAAAAACGCCGGGGCCACCTACCAACGCATGATTCAAACATGCCTAGAGAAATAGATCGGCAAGACAGTTGAAGCATATGTGGATGACGTCGTCATCAAAACTAGACACGTCGAGTCATTGATAGACGATCTGCGTCTCACATTCGACAACCTCCGTACATACGACATCAAGCTTAATTCAAAAAAGTGTGTTTTCGGCGTCCCCGCTGGAAAACGGTTGGGCTTCATCGTTTCCAGTAGAGGAATTGAAGCAAACCCAGCCAAAATCCGAGCTTTGTCACAATTGGCTACGCCAACAGACCTTAAAAAGGTCCAAAAATTAGCCGGATGTGTGCCAGCTTTAAGCCACTTTATCTCCAGAGTAGGAGAAAAAGCACTGCCACTCTATCGCCTTCTTCGACGCACCGACCACTTCGAGTGGACGGATGCGGCAACGGCCGGACTGGAAGAAATAAAGGCTCTTTTAGTGAGCAACCCAATCCTGGCCGCACCGAAGGTTGGCGAACCCATGCTATTATACATATCGGCAACACACCAAGTGGTGAGCGCGGTGCTCGTCGTCGAGCGAGAGGAGGACGGACACAAATTCCCGCTTCAGAAGCCAGTATACTACGTATCCACTGTCCTCAGACCATGCAAATCCCGGAACCCTCATTACCAAAAGATAGCATACGCGGTCTTCATGGCATCCCGGAAGCTGCGACACTACTTCCAAGAGTGCTCGATCATGGTGGCTTCCGAAGTACCACTGAATGACATAATAAACAACCGCGATGCCACAGGCTAGATTGCTAAGTGGGCCATTGAGCTCCTTCCATTTGACATAACATACAAACCGCGCCGGGCCATTAAATCCCAAGTACTGGCCGACTTCGTCGCCGAATGGACAGAGGCCGAACTCCCTAAAGAGTATGGAACATATTCTAACTGGGTCATGCACTTCGATGGCTCCAAAATGCTGGCAGGCTTAGGAGTGGGCGCTGTCTTAATATCCCCCACTGGAGACATAGTTTAGTACGTACTCCAAATATTATACACAGACTCCAACAACGCAGCCGAGTACGAGGCCTTACTGCATGGTCTTCGGATGGCCGTCTCCATGGGCATACAACGCCTGGAGGTGCGCAGGGATTCAAACCTCGCAATATCCCAAATAAATGGAGACTTTGACACCAAAGATCTGAAGATGACGGCCTATTGTAACGCCATTCTCAAAATGTCAGCTTGGTTCGAGGGGCTCGAGTTTCATCATGTGGCTCGAGAAAGTAATCAAGTGGCAGATGTCCTTGCTCGCATCGGCGCCAAGCGCGACCCTGTCCCGCCTAACATATTCCTGGAAAGGCTCTTCAAGCCATCCGTGGTGTGGCAAGGGGAGAGCGGCAACACCACTCCAGACCCGATTATACCCCCAGATTCCAAACACAATACCGATATCATCGGGGGCTCAGCCACCGAAATAACACCATCGGCCCATCTTATCATGGCAGTCATTGCCCCATGGACCAAACCCTTCTTGTCCTACCTTAATAGGAGAGAGCTCCCTGAGGATCAAAACGAGGCCTGCTGCATTGTCCGTCACTCAAAATCTTACAAGGTCCATGACGGAGAGCTCTACAAGAAAAGCGCTACCGGAGTACTTCAAAGATGTATCTCCGAAGAAGAGGGACGGTAGCTCTTGGCTGAAATTCATGCCAGTCTTAGTGGTCACCACGCCGTGGCTCGGGCCCTTGTAAGTAAGGCCTTCCGTACGGGTTTCTATTGGCCAACGGCCCGAGCAGATGCACAGGACCTTGTCCAACGGTACGTCGGATGCCAGCCTTTCGCCAACCAAAGCCATATGCCACCCACCGCTCTAAAAACAATCCCCATCACTTGGCCTTTTGCGGTCTGGGGGCTTGATATGGTCGGACCCCTTAAAGGAGGAAGCCACAAGAAAAAATATCTGCTGGTCATGGTGGATAAATTCACTAAGTGGATAGAGGCCAAGCCAGTTAAAACGGCCGAAGCCGGACCAGTGATAGACTTCATATCCGGTGTCGTGCACCGTTATGGCGTCCCACACAGCATCATCACCGATAATGGCTCCAATTTCACAGCCGATGAGGTGAAAACCTGGTGTGCTAATCTGGGCATTAAGCTCGAGTACGCCTCCATCTATCACCCGCAAACAAATGGTCAAGTCGAATGAACCAATGGTCTTATTATGAGCGGCATCAAGCCTAGACTAGTGCGGTCTTTGAAAGAATCAGACAAGCACTAGGTTGAGGAGCTCGGCTCTGGGGGCTGCGAA
>JAAAWM010009597.1:0-25604 GCA_036873465.1 Thinopyrum obtusiflorum | reverse complement strand
CCCTCCCAGCAAACATTCCCTGACTAGTGGGTTCTGTTTTGTTAATCCCACCATCATCATGTATGGCGATAGACAAAAGGATTAGATCTTGCAGAAGTTTCAAAACGAAATCGTTTCATCCTAACTTCTCTTAATAAGTTCAAAACAGGTGAACCAACCTGTGGTTGGATGGTTAAAACGACAGTGATATCCTAGCGCACTAGAGTTTAAGTACTAGATCGTCATCGGTGCTCACATTTTTTTGGATTTATTTCAGTCCTTTTGTGGATGTGTGTTCAATGGGAGGAGACGTTTCTGTCGACTACAGAGGTATGTATCGGTTTAGTCCCTCAGAGGTGCCCATAGAGGTAGGATATACATACATACATTCATAAAGATAAGTATATGTGCATATGTACTTATCTTTATGAATGTATGTACCGGTTTAGTCCTTCAGAGGTGCTCATAGTGTCTGTCGTACTGTGTTAAAATACAAAATTCAAAACAGTTATTTTGGCGTCGCAGCGGTAGTCATCCCCTGCTAGTATCGACGAGCATGGGCAGCATGCAGCACCTCGCAACTCTTTAGCTGAGAATTTGACAGTTTCCCGGCAGTCACATGCACGGTGGTACCGGCCGGTAGTCAAGGCATGTGCGGTGGACGATATTGCAGGATGCTGCAGTCAGGTGCACGAGTAAAACGGGCAGGCTCTACGGACGCGTGTCTCCCGGCGCATCCGTCGCCATCTCTCTATCTCTCTCATGCACCGACGCCGGCCTCATAAATCGCTCGCCCGCCGGCCGGCCGGTACTTCATGTACCTGCTGCTCCGGCGGCCTCGCGAGCCTTTCAATTAGGCACTCGCGGTGGACATGCAATCCCGTCACCCCTCGGTGATTCTAATTTCTACATGTCCAGTGCTCGTTCATAGTACTACTACAGTGTTGATGCATCGACGTAGATCAGTCCACCTAAGAACTTACTCGTTTGCTTAACTAACCGCCCTAAACTAATTTATGCATTGAGCAGCGCGCACATGACCTGAGACTGCAGCCGCATCGATCAGGCCCTGTGAGCAGCTGATCTTTTGATTGCGTTCTTGTTTATCTTCTCGTGCCTGGCCAGTAGCCTACAGTGAGAGGCACGTACAGCTAGCAGCGGATAGATGCATGCAGGTGCAGCAGCAGGGGAGATTAAATTATGAAGGCGGGGTTAGTTAACGTACGCCCGGTCGCCCGGAGATGCACCGTCCATCCATCGATGAGCCGGTCGTGAGTTAGCCCTGTCGGCCGGGGACACAGCCGTGGCGTCTGTGTTGGCGTACGTCGCACATTGCTTGCTTAAACTAGCTGCTTAATTAAGAGGTTAGTTAAGCTCCAGTGCGAAGCATAGTACTAGCGCGTCTGCATGTGCATGTGTGTAACTCGTGCCTGGTGTATCTGCATCAATTAACCCAGCGGTTATCTAGACGATGTCGTTGAGGTGGTTCATCCTGGTCGGCCGGACCAGCATCCTCCTCCGCAAACTAAAGCAACGTAATCTGTGCGGCTACGTTAATCATCTGTTTAATCAGCGCTTCACGTTGCGCTCGTTTCATGATTGACTGTTTGATAATTCATCGTGTTCTCGGTTAACAGCTGTGTGTAGATCAGGCTACTTACCGTCTAAGTAAATCAGGTGCCACCATGCATATCAATATATCATGTACTACTTCCAACTCCCAAGAGGATACAAAGCTACATAGGGTTAGCCCACGCGTACATCCGAGGTTAACGAATAACGACCCAGAGTGTGATTTTATGCAGATCGAGCTACATGGTAGTACTCCATATCTTAGCCATTCATTTCTGCATGGTGATCCGTGAAGACACATTGTCTTTTTTTGTTTCTCTTAAACGAATCAACATATAATCTTCAGACTTGAACCAACGATCTTACTAGGTTGGCGTGGATGCCACAAGCAAAGGGAGCCAGAGCGATTATTCTTCTCCGAGAGGATCCATGCAGAATCGACTTACATTGTATCTGCATGGCATTTCGATATGCATTTTTGATTGCTAGTAAGAGAATACTGAAAACACGATGAGATGAATTACTTCAAAAAAACATCTTGCAATTGTTGGAAATATAAGCAATTTATCAAATGATTTTATTAACATAAATACTAGATAAAGCATGACTATCATAGCAGAGATAAAACAAGTCATGCTATCTGACAGAGAGAAGGTAAATAGCATCTGCATATATAAACTAGAACCAAACATATCTAGAGCAGACAGTAGACCCAGAAACTATGGCAGAACCTCAAACAGAAAGAGCATGAACACGTACGGTACATCAGCAGAAGCACTGGTCTTGGGGTCAACATCCTCGCCAGCCATGTCGTCGAAGAGGTTGTCGACGTCGGGGAAGAAGTCGTCGTTGGGGAAGTGGTTGTCGGTGTCCGGAGCGTCCGTGATGAACCGGTCATTAGTCGCGCAGAGCGCTCCCCAAAAGCCTTATCACCCTTCTCACGTACATGACTCAAAGAGGTGTGGTTCCGGAGGCCTACTGTCCCGACCTGCGGTGCACGCCACAAGTCGGGATGGGGAAGATCGTAGTACCAACTCAGAGATTGGAACTCGGTGGCGAGAGGAAGATGATCTTCTGTTGTGTCTCTCTCGAGAGGAGCGGCCTCTCTTTTATAGGCACAGGAGAAGTAGGCGAGAGGGCAGCGACGGGAGGCGAAACGAAGAGAGGGAGACGAAGTGAACAGCCAGCAGCCGAAGGGATGCGCCATTCGCATTCAGTCTCCACTATAGCAAAAAATCTTTTCAACTTCCGTGTGACCTTTCGTATACCAGTCGCGCGTGGCAAAAATTTAGACATCGGCTCATTCCCGCAACCCGCGGCGTGACGAGGAGTGGCGAGGCGGGCGGCGGAGGAGGAGCGCGCGTGAATGTCCCTCTTGTTCCCATGCTCATACATGTGGGGAAACAACCTCCCTTATAAGGAGGTCCAACTCCCACGAAACTAGCAATGTGGGACTAAACTTTGGTTCCACCTCTTGCCTTGCACGAATGGGCTGCGTGGGCCTCTAGGATTTATTAGGAATTTCTGAAATTGTTATTGGGCTAGCCCAAAATAGACAAAATTCCAGCAATCCCCCACCAGATCCCAAAGGCACACAAAATTTGCCTTTGGTTCCAAAACACTGTTTTATATACCGGTACTGCAGTGGAGACTGTTAAGTTGGATTTCCACCTAGAACTCTATGCTACACTAGCAAGCAACTTAAACAGTGAACTAGGCCTTGAACTGCAAGTTTTCTGCGAATCTAGTTTCACACAAAGCCTTGACCGATACTTGGCTACCGTGGGTCTTCCCCGCGGGTGGAGCTTATGCGTCATACTCCGAGACCTTTCATGAGTTTACTGGAGAGCACCATACTCTCATAGATTGCGACGTTTAACAATCAGACTCATATAGGTATGTTCTTCAAAAGATGTTCTGCAGGACAACATCTCCGCTTAAATGAGCAACTTAGAACACATTAAGATATACATCAACCTGCCATGCAGATTAGGAGAGTATTGCATCTTCATGGAGTTGTATTGTTAATAAAGTATACTTTCATCTCAGTTGATCAACAACTGGTCTTCCACATCTAATTCACGGGATCTCCGATCACATAGACTAGGTTACCACTGTGAACAACTTATGTTGTGGGTCTCATACCCATCTCCTTTGATGCATTATCTATCACATTACGTGATAGACCCTTAGTAAAAGGATCTGCCAGATTTTTAGACGTTTGGATATAAACGAATACAATAACTCCAGAGTTTTTCATTTTTCTGACAGACTTTAACCTTCTCTGAACGTGTCTTGATGACTTCATATTATTCTTTGAGCTGCTCACTTTCGTGATCATAGTTTGATTGTCTCGGTTTATAAGGATACCCGATACAGGTTTCTCAACAACCGGCAGGTTTCTCACAGTTTAATATCTCAGATTCGGACCACGTTTCAAGATGCTATGAACAAGTGTCGTGCATGGCAACTTAACCGGTCGATGAATCCGACCGACAATTAATACAGATTTTTTATGAACTTTGTGCGCTGGAGTAGTTTCAGCTTTGTGTGTTTTATCAACCGCTCTAATCTGGCTTCTACGATTAGCCATGTGCGTGATGATCATCTTTCTCTAAACAAGTAGTAGGAGTACCGTAGTAGCAGCAACGGCTGCTAATGGCATAGGTCTCCGCTCTCCAATGGAAGCTTCAACAGAGAAATAAAAAAGACCGTTCATTTCCATACTGATTTCTTCAACTACTACGAGCGCACAATCTTTCTCTTTTGGTTGATCAAATTAATAATGTACTCCCTTAAAAAAATAGCGAAGATCTCATTGGAAGGTATTATTGCATTTTGTGTTCAAGATTGAAAAGGGAGAATGATTACGTTGCCCTTTACTTGAAAACTTCCAAAAGGTAGTACGTACGGGTTTCCTATTCCTCATTTGAACAAGCTAAGAGCCAACAACCCAGTAGAGAAAAAGAACATAAAACATCGTAGTGATCACGTTGCTCCTTCTGTTGATTTTGTATCTTTCTAAATTGACTGAATTTGGGTCATGTAAAGGACGGTCAAATCACTTTGGCCGCCTTCACACTCCGGTCATGGTTTGATTAATGACAATGGTGGAAATTAACAAGAAAACCCGCCTAAGGAAGTGGCAAATACCTCCTCCGTAAAAAAAATATGAGACCATTTAGATCACTACTTTAATAATCTAAGTAGTCTTATATTTCTTTACAAAGGGGTATATCTCTTAGCATGTCAGAAATTAAGTTACACACATTGTACTTGGCATATAAGGGCATCTATAACGGCAACCCGCAAAAATCTTCCTACACCCGTCCACGGACACGGATGCGGGAGGATGACATCCAACGCTAGCCGCATACATTTCAAACCGCATTTTAACCAATCAAACGAAATTCATGCAAACCCGTCGATATTCATCAAAGTTCGGACAGAAAATAGCACAAATCATCTATACATAACATACAAATTAAGTCTAGTACAACAATGTCTCTAAATTCAACTAGATCTCGGATGTCAAGCAAGTTTTTCATGAACGGATCATGTCGTTCCACACAAACTCCCCTTCAACTTCATCCAACAATGTGTACACGTAAATGGGTGTCCCTCTGTTCCGTGGTACACCATGGAGCTGCATGCAGGCTACATTTAATGTGTAGACCAACATTGAGCGAATGAATCAATCAACAAGTTGAGCAAGAGGAAGTAAAACTTACGATCTCGTCCATGTCCGCGTGCAAATGGTTACCTTGCCTCGAGCTGACTAACCAAGTTGCAAAACTTGACGACGCTGATCTGCATAGCGTGCCAGCAATACGACAATGACCTCACGCTGCGTGGTTGAATGATGTACATGTCGTAGGGCGCAATGTGCTTTCGTGCGTGAAACTTTTCATGCGCTTCCCATAAGGGCCCCCCTCTGCTCCTGACAATGAGATCCGCAGATACGACCAACCACGTATCGCACAATAACTCATCCTCCATGGCTGAGTAGCTCAGCATCCTTCGTACTCTAAATAACGACAATAGCATTTGAAAATAATCTCAATGGCATTTGACCGAACATCTGCTGGGTGTGGTGTCCGCAATGGAGGTCATCAACAAGGGGCGGAGTGTACCTGGGTACAAACGGCTTCAGGGTGGAACAGTCGGAACTGCGAACGGGCGCTTCAGTGCTGGTTGCGGATGTTCGGCAATGCTTCTGTTCGCCGGAGACGAACAACAGCGGCGACAGAGGTGGAGGGTGCGGATGCAAAGCAAGGGGGAGAAGAGGCGGGACAGGAGGAAATGGGACTGAGAGGGGGGATTGGGTGGGCCGCGGTGTCAGTCTTACGTTTTGGGTGTTCGGGCTCCTACAAACCTCCACACTTTTGTCTTCAATTTGCGGGAGAAATCGCATCCGGACCGCCCCGTGGACCGATATAGGTCTGTGTTGGATGGTTTTCACGGTCCGGGCGGTTCCGGGAGGTTTAAGTGTTGGGGAACGCAGTAATTTCAAAAAAAATCCTACGATCACGCAAGATCTATCTAGGTGATGCATAGCAACGAGCGGGGAGAGTGTGTCCACGTACCCTCGTAGACCGAAAGCGGAAGCGTTATATCAACGTGGTTGTTGTAGTCGTACGTCTTCATGATCCGATCGATCCTAGCACCGAACGTACGCACCTCCGTGTTCAGCACACGTTCAGCTCGATGACGTCCCTCGTACTCTTGATCCAGTTGAGGCCGAGGGAGAGTTCCGTCAGCACGACGGCGTCGTGACGGTGATGATGAAGCTACCGGCGCAGGGCTTCACCTAAGCACTACGACGATATGACCGAGGTGTGTAACTGTGGAGGGGGGCACCGCACACGGCTAAGAGATTGTCTGTTGTGCCTTGGGGTGCCCCCTTAGCCACGTATATAAAGGAGGGAGGAGGAGGAGGCCGGCCTAGGAGGGGCGCGCCTATAGGGGGAGTCCAACTAGGTTCCCAATCCTAGTTGGAGTCCCCTTCCTTTTCCAAGAGGGGAGAGAGGGAAGGAGTAGAAGAGGGAGAAGGAAAGAGAGGGGGCGCCGCCCCCTCCCTAGTCCAATTCGGCCTTGCCACGGGGGGGCCCCCCCCCCCCCCCCCCCCGGGGCGGCCACCCCTTGAGGCCCTTCTCTCCTTTCCCGTATGGCCCATTAAGGCCCACTACTTCCCCGGCGAATTCCCGTAACTCTCCGGTACTCCAAAAAATACCCGAATCACTCAGAACCTTTCCGATGTCTGAATATAGCCTTCCAATATATCGATCTTTACGTCTCGACCATTTCGAGACTCCTCGTCATGTCCGTGATCTCATTCGGGACTCTGAACAAACTTCGGTCATCAAATCACATAACTCATAATACAAATCGTCATCGAACGTTAAGCCTGCGGACCCTACGGGTTCGAGAACTATGTAGACATGACCGAGACACATCTCCGGTCAATAACCAATAGCAGAATCTGGATGCTCATATTGGCTCCTACATATTCTACGAAGATATTTATCGGTCAAACCGCATAACAACATACGTTGTTCCCTTTGTCATCGGTATGTTACTTGCCCGAGATTCGATCATCGGTATCACCATACCTTGTTCAATCTCGTTACCGGAAAGTCTCTTTACTCGTTCCATAATGCATCATCCCGCAACTAACTCATTAGTCACATTGCTTGCAAGGCTTATAGTGATGTGCATTACCGAGAGGGCCCAGAGATACCTCTCCGATACACGGAGTGACAATTCCTAATCTCGATCTATGCCAACCCAACAAACACCTTCGGAGACACCTGTAGAGCATCTTTATAATCACCCAGTTATGTTGTGACATTTGATAGCACACAAGGTGTTCCTCCGGTATTCGGGAGTTGTATAATCTCATAGTCTGAGGAACATGTATAAGTCGTGAAGAAAGCAGTAGCAATGAAACTGAAACGATCATAATGCTAAGCTAACGAATGGGTCTTGTCCATCCCATCATTCTCTAATGATGTGATCCCGTTCATCAAATGACAACACATGTCTATGGCTAGGAAACTTAACCATCTTTGATTAATGAGCTAGTCAAGTAGAGGCATATTAGGGACACTCTGTTTGTCTATGTATTCACACATGTACTAAGTTTCCGGTTAATACAATTCTAGCATGAATAATAAACATTTATCATGAAATAAGAAAATAAATAATAACTTTATTATTGCCTCTAGGGCATATTTCCTTCAATCTCCCACTTGCACTAGAGTCAATAATCTAGTTCATATCGCCATGTGATTTAACACCACTAGTTCACATCACCATGTCATTAACACCCATAGTTCACATCGCCATGTGACCAACACTAAAAGGGTTTACTAGAGTCAGTAATCTAGTTCACATCGCCATGTGATTAACACCCAAAGAGTACTAAGGTGTGATCATGTTTTGCTTGTGAGAGAAATTTAGTCAACAGGTCTGCCGAATTCAGATCCGTATGTATTTTGCAAATTTCTATGTGTACAATGCTCTGCACGGAGCTACTTTAGCTAATTGCTCCCACTTTCAATATGTATCCGGATTGTGACTTAGAGTCATCCAGATCGGTGTCAAAGCTTGCATCGACGTAACTCTTTACGACGAACTCTTTATCACCTCCATAACCGAGAAATATTTCCTTAGTCCTCTAAGGATAATTTTGACTGCTGTCCAGTGATCTACTCCTAGATCAAAATTGTACTCCCTTGCCAAACTCAGGGCAGGGTATACAATAGGTCTGGTACAAAGCATGGCATACTTTATAGAACCTATGGCTGAGGCATAGGGAATGACTTTCATTCTCTCTCTATCTTCTGCCGTGGTCGGGCTTTGAGTCTTACTCAACCTCACACCTTGCAACACAGGCAAGAACTCTTTCTTTGACTGTTTCATTTTGAACTACTTCAAAAACTTGTCACGGTATGTACTCATTGAAAAAACTTATCAAGCGTCTTGATCTATCTCTATAGATCTTGATGCTCAATATGTAAGCAGCTTCACCGGGGTCTTTCTTTGAAAAACTCCTTTCAAACACTCCTTTATGCTTTCCAGAAAATTCTACATTATTTCCGATCGACAATATGTCATTCACATATACTTATCAGAAAGGTTGTAGTGCTCCCACTCACTTTCTTGTAAATACAGGCTTCACCGCAAGTCTGTATAAACCTAAATGCTTTGATCAACTTATCAAAGCGTATATTCCAACTCCGAGATGCTTGCACCAGTCCATAGATGGAGCGCTAGAGCTTGCACATTTTGTTAGCACCTTTAGGATTGACAAAACCTTCTGGTTGCATCATATACAACTCTTCTTTAATAAATCCATTAAGGAATGCAGTTTTGTTATCCATTTGCCAGATTTCATAAAATGCGGCAATTGCTAACATGATTCGGACAGACTTAAGAATCACTACGAGTGAGAAAATCTCATCGTAGTCAACACCTTGAACTTGTCGAAAACCTTTCGTGACAAGTCGAGCTTTGTAGATAGTAACACTACCATCAGCGTCCGTCTTCCTCTTGAAGATCTATTTATTCTCAATGGCTTGCCGATCATCGGACAATTCCACCAAAGTCCATACTTTGTATTCATACATGGATCCTATCTCAGATTTAATGGCCTTAAACCATTTTGTGGAATCTGGGCTCATCATGGCTTCCTCATAGTTCGTAGGTTCGTCATGGTCTAGTAACATGACTTCCAGAACCGGATTACCGTACCACTCTTGTGCGGAACGTACTCCGGTTGACCTACGAGGTTCGGTAGTAACTTGATCTGAAGTTTCATGATCATCATCATTAACTTCCTCACTAATTGGTGTAGGCATCACTGAAACTCATTTCTGTGATGAACTACTTTCCAATTCAGGAGAAGGTACAATTACCTCATCAAGTTCTACTTTCCTCCCACTCACTTCTTTCGAGAGAAACTCCTTCTCTAGAAAGTATCCATTTTTAGCAACGTATATCTTGCCGTCGGATCTGTGATAGAAGGTGTACCCAACAGTTTCCTTTGGGTATCCTATGAAGACACATTTCTCCGATTTGGGTTCGAGCTTATTAGGTTGAAACTTTTTCACATAAGCATCGCCGCCCCCCCCCCCCCCCCCCCCCCCCCCCCCCCCCCCCCCCCCCCCCCCCCCCCCCCCCCCCCCCCATGGCAACTGCCTAGTGTTAGTAGGTGGCAACCCCTAAAGTTTTCAAATCATGGCAACTATAGTAAATCAGACCATACATGGCAACAACTGCAGTTGTCCAAAAATGGCATCTGGCACTTGACCTGAGATGGCAACTGCAGTTGAGCAACCATGGCAACTGTAGTTGTCCGACATGGCAACTGTAGTTCAGCGACATGGCAACTGCAGTTAAACGAACATGGAAGAGGGTCCGGACCATGGCAACTGCGGGACGCGTGGTGACTGTCACGCGGGGCGTGCGGGACCTTGAGATAGGAGGCCTGACATACGGGCGTGTGGGCGTTATCTATTTTGCCCACACGTAGGAGTATGAGAGGGACCGCGAGGAAAAAAAGAGGCGTGTGGGCATTACTTGTTTTGCCCACATGTAGGCGTATGGGCTGATCCTCTTAGACACCACACAAAACGTGTGGGCAGACCCCCTAGATGCCACACGTGTGGCAGTTATCGTCGTCCTTTTTTTACGGGAGTCCTCCATACCGTTTTAGCCTGACAAACGTCTCATTACAGGATTCAAAATTTCAAAACTGCTACACTATATTAACCTCCAATCCTTCATACCCCTTTTTTTTACGGGAGTCCTCCATACCGTTCTAGCCTCACAAACGTCTCATTATTCGATAGTCTGTCTAGGTTTCAGAACGTAGCCCCGTCGGTTTACGCCCTAGTTCCGCCCCGTGTGCGGGCATCATGGACATTCTTCCAGGCGTTATCGACGGGTGACTGGGCTTTGGATGTTGGCCCGGATCTCACGGTTCAGCAGCTGAATGAGTACATGGCCCTATGGGAACAGGTGACTCGAACAACCCTGGTTCTGGATGCGGCAAACTCTATTACTTGGGCCTAGGAGGCCAACAGGGATTACCCTACGAGATCGGCCTACGAGGCGAAGTTCATGGGACGAGAGGTGGAGCCCACAACGGCATTTACATGGAAATCCAAGGCCCCGCTATGATGTAGGTTCTTTGAGTGGCTCGCGCTGCGAAATAGATGCTGGACTTCTGACAGGCTCGTTAGGCGTGGATTGGATCATCACGACACGTGCCCCTTCTGCGCACAACATGAGGAGACCATTGGCCACATTTTTCTGGGTTGCGTCTTCGCGATGGAGATTTGGTCTACCGTATGTCTAGCTTTGGATAGACCACAGTGGACGCCAAGGCACGACTCGAGTCTGAGGGATTGGTGCACCGCCACATGTGCGATCGGTTTCAGAGTGAAGGATGTGAGGGCGATCTTACTCCTCGTTATGTGGGAAATGTGGAAGCACTGGAACGCAATTGTGTTCGACGGCACACCTCCCTCCTCACGGGTGCTCGTGCGCCGAATTGAAGATGAGGGACGCGCATGGAAGCAAGCCGGAATCTTGAAAGGGAATGTAGACCCCCCCCCCCTCTTTGGAGGGTTAGCAAGGTGGGCAAATGCGAGGAGTTAGGCTAGAGTAGTTTTTCCGGTTTTTACCGATGTAGTTGGTCCACATGTAAATTGTAACATGTACTCGTCAACATGGAGGGATTCCTTCCCCATCCTCTTCTTTAATATATAGTACGCACACTCGTGCGTATTCAAGAAAAAAAAATCAATGACATATGACTTAGATGTGCAATACTTAGAGCACATCTAGATGTGCTTTAGCAAAATTGTATTTGATACGAAGGTAAAAGTGTAGAAGTACCTAGGCCCCCCTACATGTAGGATCGTATGAAAGAGAAAAAAATCCCAACCAATAAATGATAGATTTCCCCTTCAAAAAAAGTATAAATAAATAAATAATAGATTCAATAAGGGTATCTCCAACAGATCACCATACCGACGTTATCAAATGTGCACTAACACGTCTGGACGTGTCTGCGGACAACTGGTCAGGCGGAGGCCGTCCAATGACATTCCTTATTTTCGGATTGTGGGTTGTGACTGACCGTGAGTTAGGTGAACATGGGTTGTGAAGAGAAGTGGCCCAACTGACAGTGGGCTAGAAGGACCGTCCGAACTCCCCTATAGCCCCCCTCCTGTTTTGCTGATGATATGTGGGATTTCGAACGTCGACTGGCCCGAACAAATTTGATGATCAATATTGGATGACTAAAAGTGTCTGGACGGCCCGATATGGACATTTACGGCCGTTTTGGTGATTCGTGTTGGAGATGGCCTAATGCGGATCACAAATGGACACCCTGACCAAGCGACTACCATCCAACCATATCCTCAAATGTCCATCCCCTCCTTTCTTTTCATACTCCTAATAGTGAAAATAATCAAAGATAATAAATACCATAGTGTATCAATAACTCAAAGATAAATATTCTAATGGAATAACAATTTAAATGTAAATATTACAATCCAAACATAAAATTTTGAAATAAAATGGTTCAAATTTGAATTCAATTTATAAGGACACATGCTCTAATTATTCACATGAAACACCCACAAAAGCTCTGTCAGATAATTCTGAAGCTGGTATGAGTTCCTCGAATACGACTCTATTGAGTAATGATGTATTTGGCGAAATTGCTCAAATGCCTTCAGCTTCTGCTCTGGGAGCTGGACAAGATCACACGTTTGCTGAAAATCTAGACCCTGGTGAAATGTCTTATCATCATCCCCACAATCTTGTTTTGCATGATCACATAAGTTGGCACTACCACACACAATGTCTCTGTATCCAACTATTTAGCATGTTCGTGAACAATTGCAAAACGGGCTTAAAACACTCGAAATGCCCTCTTCACATCATTTCTAGCACTTTTTTTTTCTCTTGCAACAAAGTAAGATTTTTTGGTTAGCTATTGGATCGGAGATGGTCCTGACGAAGGTCGCCCCCCACCCCCCTAGGATAGATACCATAACAAAAATATTACTCCATGTTGTACTCATGCCCATTGATGGTATAGTTGTACAAGGAGCTTCGCCCGCACAAAAACTTGCAAACCATGGAGATCGCGTTGGGCAGCAACGACCACGAGACTGGCCTGCCCATGTCCATTATGGATCTCACCTCCACCGGCGGCGTCCAGAACTAGGCAGTGGACTCCGGCGAAGAAGAGTAGGACATGGGAGGCAGACATGGGCAAATCCATGTCCAATGTCTTACTCTTACTCGCTGGACTTGGGGAAGAATAGGACGTGGAATATGGACATCTCCATGGCCAACGAAGATTTAGACTAGGATAACTTATGTAAAAAAAAATGTTATGTCCGCTTTTGTTTAAATGAAAATCGTCCGGTTTGCATGATGTTTGTCCTGTTTGTTCAAGTCATCTTGGAAATGCACACAGACACTCAGGGCACTATGTTGGATGGACGACTTTCGTATCCGTGTTCATGGACACGTCCGTGGACGGATAGTAACTCTAATTTGTGGGCCGGCATTGGAGATGCCCTTAGATCCATAAGCAAGGCAGGAGCAACGGCAGTGATACACATTATGCACGCAGAGAGTTTCGCCTTTTGTTGTCTGAGCATTTTGGGCCATGATTTTCATTTGGGTGTAACATCATCTAAACTTCCGCAAATTTAATTAATTTCGGTACATGCATGCATTTCGGTCAAAATACGTTAGCAGTTATGTTAATTTTCAAATAACTTTTTGAATTAGAAAAATGTTCGATTGGATCTCAATCAAATTCAAGCGAAAATTTTAGCCTGGTGACTGAAATGAAAACCAAAATCAGAAATATTTTTGAATCTGAAACTCAAAACCAGCCATAGTTATGCAGTCGTTCACATGTTTGGTAGGTAAGGTCCTAGTACTCCTACTTGCGATGCTTTACATGAAGTAGGTTGCAGCAGCGTGTGGAGTGTGGAGTTTTTTTTTGCACCGAAGGAGGATTTATTCAACGAACTATTTTTTTGAGGGATAAAAGCTACTTTATTAAGTATCAATCGACATAGGAATACAAATAATGCCTGGGGTTCCCGTGAGCCAAAGATGGCGTCCGCACGTTAATGAAGTAGCAGCTTTAGTAAGCACATGCGCTTCTATATTACATTCACGTTTATCATGCGTAAGTACTGAATAAGGAAACAGTTGCAACTTTGCAATGATCTCATTCACAATGACTTTGACTAGAGGCTGGGGCGCCACCCCGTGGCGCCTCTTGAGGCGGGCCTGTGCGCTCCCAGCTTGGTTATGCACATGGTTCTACCATTTACGTTATGTATGTGCACATTAGCTCATGAGCAGATTAAACGCCTCACAATTTCTTTATGCAATCACCAGCAAATAAATTAGGCAAAGAAATACCACAAAAGTATTTGCTCTCATTTTGCTTAATTATTAATACACAACCAGGTTCAGAGATTCACATACTCACAATTTCAAGAACCTAGATACAAATCATATATATGTAGAAACCCTTGCTTGATCTCCTTCAACATCTCGGCAAGCAATCAGCGCTTCCTCGACATTCATAAAAAACATGTATTAATGCATCCACGTCGCTTCAAAATATTATCATACTTCTCTACAAAACTATATTTGACTGATGGGAATCAACTTGACATATTACAGTATCAGCTAGCAATTGAGAACATTTATATTCAAAAACTGATAAGAACTCTCAAGGCGACATGCAACCAAACAGTTTGTAGAACTCAACTGAGATGGGTGAGGACGTTAAACAGCCACCCGACCCCTACAACCAGGTCGCTATCATGTTCCCAGTTTGTGAATATATTACATTCTAATCATAAGAGCCTTCATGCTTGTATAATATTATTATTTTTGCATGGATGTAACTAATATGTAGAATCAATTAAGGTGTACAAATTACCTCGACGGCTTGGTTTTTCTCAAGCAAATCATGCGCCAACGATTCAAAATCAATAGACTCTAGCTGTCCATTAAAACTGAGAAGTCAAAAAACAGCTACTCATTTTCAGGAATTAATATATCTCATAGTCATGGATGATATCATGTTGATAGCAAATGAAAACACAAAATTTGCATAGGTTACAGGGTGCTCAATGCTCACTCTCCATGGATCCAAAGGGGATGGCGAATATCTCCTTCTTAAACTCATAGTCGGCAAAATCCAGAGTGTGCCACGGGCACGACCTATCACTGCTAGTGTGCTCCTTAATCTTTGTTGTGGGCACAACTACACACCAAATATAAGATATAAGAAAAACCTAACTATCTAATCTGCAAATCAAAATCACATGCACACCATTGTAACAACTAAATGTCGTGATAGTTTGAATTTTCATTTTTAGCAGGGAATGGGTGCTTTGTGTATTCTTGAGCAGGAGGGTAACAATCTCTTTATTCATCCAACATGGACTGAATCTAGGTCAGCTGGGAGTGCACAATACACACATATCCTTGAGCTGCTTGATTCTCGGTAGAACTGTATCTTCCGAATCCAGCAAAAAAGAGTTGATGCGAACTTAGAATGCATACCTCATTTGTTTCTGACCCAGTAGCAATGTACCCATCAGAAATAGGAAGTCCAACAAAATTCTAGTAAAAAAGAATACAAAAATTAGTCACTAAATCAGCCCCGACACACCTCCTCAGTGTGATTGTGCGCACTAAACTTGTTGCAGTATATGTTAACGTCTTTGAATGACAGGTTGGTTGGCTTATCGAGGAGATGAGCAAGGGAGCCATTTTTGTGATTTAAAAAAGAACACATACTAATAGACCTGCAGTAGAGGAATGTTCATTCATAAAGCAAGGACGTTTAGTAATTTCATCTGAAACAGATGAAGCGTAGTAGTTTCATAGATGCTAATAGGTTCATATTAACAGAGAGGGGTTGGTCTTACAACGTGAATGACCCATCACCGAGACACAACCAACGGTTGAGATCAAGATTTAGTAGTCTCCAAAAGGTCGACGATCTCCAAAAGCAGGGGCAGAGTTCGTCTAATAGTTTTATGGAGTCTGGACAAGAGGTCAAAGATCACAACTCAAATATCCAGGAGCACGGGCCCGAGAGGAGAAGCTTGAGCCAGCCGTCTAAATCTTGATGTACTGACAATTCACAACTACACACTGATTCCAGCTGAATGAGTTTCCTTTCTGCAGAGACTGACATACATTAGAGAATGTAAGAGAGAACAATTGGCAAACTAAGAACAACTCAAACCCCAAAACTTTAGTTAGCTGAGTAATAAGGTATAACATCATAGATTGCTTATCACCCGATTATGCCCTTACTGAACAATTCTTATAGGACAATGCTTATCGACAGAAGATAAATCAAATCAATGTTCTATGACCTACTTACTCACACAGTGTAACTTTCATATGTCAAAGAACAAATATAGAAATCTAAAATCTTGCACAATAATCATTCATGATGAATTACATAAACATAAGTATGAAGTGCTTTATATGGGTCTGGCCATTGCCTCCCATTTTCCCTATGTCCCAAGGTTGTCCATTTTCACATTTGTTTGCTGACAGGAGAAATAAGGCAGCTATGTGACCACCTGCAAGATAAGAAAAAGAGTCAAGAGGACATCAAATATGATGTCACAGGGAAGGTATTGCCTAAGAGTAACCTAGCTAGATTCTCTTGTTGCTATGTCAGAGCTCAAAAAGAGCCACCAGGGAAAATGAGATTAAGGAATGGAAGGGAAAAGGTAATCAATATAGAGTACTATCTAAGCCAACACATAAATCAATTCAGAATAAAATCTTCAGTAAAATTGGGGAACAAAGTAGCTACATCAACAAAACAGATATATATTATCATTGCCATTCCATCTCGACAAGGGTACAGAAACATAACTAAACCTGATAAACTTGCAAGATCTACCTCTGCGAACCATACTATGAGAATGATAGTCCCTAATTTGAACTTACTTGCACAACCTACCACTAAACCATGACAGGCTCCAATTTTGTACTCTGCTGTGCCGCCACCACGGCTCTCTCTGTGTACAACAGAGAGAGAGAGAGAGGATTAGGGAAGAGAGAGCAAGAATACACCAATACAAGCTGGAAATATTATTCCACCAGGAAAGGTAATACAAAGCCCGAGAGCCTAATCTTCGGTTTTGCTATTTTGCCTTAGCTCCGCATATTTTCTTAGTTGTTATACAACAGAGCCACCAATCTATTTACTTTCCTTTCATTGCTTCAGCAACACACCTATTACTCCATCAGTCATAAAATGAATGGCATGCTATGCTGCAATTATTCAACACAACACATGGCATGGCATCTATCACAGAGTATCAATGAGTTAGCTGGTGTGGTAGTTTGTGACAGAAAGAACATGCTGAAATGAATTTTTTTGAAAAATCAATTGATGAAACTGAAGGAATGAGGTCGGTTTGAGAAATAAAACATAGCAGGAATTAAGGTGAAAAATTGTCCGTGTCGAAAAGTCAGAATTGGCCACATACACGCACATGTAGTCTTTTCATTTCAAAGTCCAATTGCACCAAATAAACACACACCAAAATAAAATAATGAGTAGTCAATTTGTTGGTTCAGACGTTTAAAAGAAAACAAATGGAGCTTGATCCTCGTCATGATGCAGCAAAGAGGCACCTAGGGGAGCAGGGGAGATCAAAACGGCGATATCTCTCGTTACGGTGAGGTGGCACGGGAGTCGTCGCCCATATCCGACCCATCTTCACGCTTCTTCTTGATCAACACCCATGGCACATCCAGCTATTATCCATGTCATTTCTACATGCTGCAGCATTTATAGTTTGAGTGCAAACGGGAATTAGGATTGTAGATGAATATTGTCTGATATAAACACATTTCAAAGCCCAAGAATTCTAATACGATTATAGAAATGAAAATAAAAGCACCGTATGATGTTGGTGGCATCAGATATTGTGTATCTCTCAGAAAAAGAAATATGAACAATTCTACTGTTTCGGTATGGAGGTATTTCAATCGAAAATTACTGCTCATCTATGACATGCCAATAGAGAACATTCTGCTTGACGATAGAGTAAGAGTGCCTTGGGTCATAATGAAAACTGATGTAAAGGAAAAATAAACTTGACTATATTTTGAATTCTAATATAACTTATCAGTCATGCTGCTAGTATTGGATGGTCATTAGACCTACCAATTTCGATTGGTCGACCATTGTTCCAAACAGTTGGCCAAACATCAGGGAAACGTGTCCACCAAAGCAACTAAACGAGAAACCCCATTTACAGACTAAATTAGGGGCATTTTAACAAACATATGATGGGCATGAGTGCACTGCAAACCTGCTACGACCATAGTTCGATGCATCGATGATGGCCTGGCGAGCACCGCAGCAACGCGCTGAAGGAAATATGCCCTAGAGGCAATAATAAAGTTGTTATTTTATATTTTCCTATTCATGATAAAGGCTTATTATTCATGCTAAAATTGTATTGATCGGAAACTTAAATACATGTGTGGATACATAAACAAATACCGTGTCCCTAGTAAGCCTCTAGTAGACTAGCTCGTTGATCAAAGATGGTTAAGGTTTCCTAACCATAGACATGTTTTGCCATTTGATAACAGGATCACGTCATTAGGAGAATGATGTGATGGACAAGACCCATCCATTAGCTTAGAATATTCATCATTCAGTTTATTGCTATTGCTTTCTTAATGTCAAATACATATTCCTTCGACTATGAGATTATGCAACTCCCGGATACCGGAGGAATACCTTGTGTGCTATCAAACGTCACAACGTAACTGGGTGATCATAAAGATGCTCTACAGGTATCTCCAAAGGTGTTTGTTGAGTTGGCATAGATCGAGATTAGGATTTGTCACTCCGAGTATCGGAGAGGTATCTCTGGGCCCTCTCGGTAATACACATCATAAGCTTGCAAGCAAATGACTAAAGGAGTTAGTTACGAGATGATGTATTATGGAACGAGTAAAGAGACTTGCCGGTAACGAGATTGAACTAGGTATAGAGATACCGACGATTGAATCTCGGGCAAGTAACATACCGATGGATAAAGGGAATTACGTATGTTGTCATAAAGGTTCGACCGATAAAGATCTTTGTGGAATATGTAGGAACTAATATGGGCATCCAGGTCCCGCTATTGGTTATTGACCGGAGAAGTGTCTCGGTCATGTCTACATCATTCTCAAACCCGTAGGGTCCGCACGCTTAACGTTCATTGACGATATAGTATTATATGAGTTATGTATGTTGGTGACCGAATGTTTTTCAGAGTCCGGGATGAGATCACGGACATGACGAGGAGCTCCGGAATGGTCTGGAGGTAAAGTTTGATATATGATATGGTTAGGCCAAGGGGTAAAGCCCACGGGGCTTTAGGTCGGTGCAAAAGGAGTTTTGCGGAGGCCAGGGGGCCAAACGCCGTAGCCCTGGCATCTGGCCCTGGGCTAGACTCCGAGGCCCATGGCGTATGGGCCAGACGCCAAGGACTATGGCATCTGGTCCTGGAAGTCCGAGAAGGACTCTTCCTTGCGGGCAAAACCGACTTTGAGGAGGATCTTTCTCCAAGTTACGACCCTAGGGATCAACATATAAATAGAGGGGCAGGGCTAGCACCTGGAACACATCAAGAATCACCAAGCCGTGTGCCGGCAACCCCGTCCCTCTAGTTTATCCTCCGTCATAGTTTCCGTTGTGTTTGGCGAAGCCCTGCGGAGATTGTTCTTCACGAACACCGTCACCACGCCGTCGTGCTGCCGGAACTCATCTACTACTTCGACCCTCTTGCTGGATCAAGAAGGCGAGGACGTCATCGAGCTGAATGTGTGCTGAACACGGAGGTGCCGTACGTTCGGTACTTGATTGGGACGGATCATGAAGGTGTACGACTACATCAACCGTGTTGATAAACGCTTCCGCTTTGCGATCTTCAAGGGTATGAAGATGCTCTCCCTTCTCGTAGGTATGCATCTCCATGGATAGATCTTGCGTGTGCGTAGAAATTTTTTGTTTTCCATGAACGTTCCCCAACTGTGGTATCAGAGCCAGTTCTATGCGTAGATGATATGCACGAGCAGAACACAAAGAGTTATGGGCGGTGATGGTCATACTGCTTACCACCAACATCTTATTTTGATTCGGCGGTATTGTAAGATGAAGCGGCCGGGACCAACCTTACATATCCACGTACATGAGACCGGTTCCACCGATAGACATGCAACTAGTTTTGCATAAAGGTGGCTGGCAGGTGTCTGTTTCTCCTACTTTAGTTGAATCGAATTTGACTGCGGCCGGTCCTTGAAGAAGGTTAAAACAGCAAACTTGATAAATCACCCTTTTGGTTTTTGCCGTAGGTAAGAACAGTTCTTGCTAGAAACCCGTAGCAGCCATGTAAAACTTGCAAACAACAAAGTAGAGGATGTCTAACTTGTTTTTGCAGGGTATGCTGTGATGTGATATGGTCAAGACATGATGTGATATACGTTATTGTATGAGATGATCATGTTTTGTAGTTTATCGGCAACCGGCAGGAGCCTTATGGTTGTCTCTTTATTGTATGAAATGCAATCGCCATGTAATTGCTTTACTTTATCGCTATGCATTAGCAATAGTTGTAGAAGCAATAGTTGGTGAGACGACCACGGCGCAACGATGGAGATCAAGGTGTCGAGCCGGTGACGATGGAGATCATGACGATGCTTTGGAGATGGAGATCAAAAGCACAAGATGATGATGGCCATATCATGTCACATATTTTGATTACATGTGATGTTTATCTTTTATGCATCTTATTTTGCTTAGAATGATGGTAGCATTATAAGATGATCCCTTCACTAAATTTCAAGATATAAGTGTTCTCCCTGAGTATGCACCATTGTGAAAGTTCGTCATTTTGAGACACCACGTGATGATCGGGTGTGATAGACTCTACGTTCACATACAAGGGGTGTAAGATAGTTTTGCACATGCAGAATACTTGGGTTAAACTTGAAGAGCCTAGCATGTAGATACATGGTCTAGGAACACTGGAGACCGAAAGGTCGAACATGAGTCATATAGTAGATATGATCAACATAGAGATGTTCACCATTGATGACTACTCCATCTCACGTGATGATCGAACATGGTTTAGTTGATTTGGATCATGTATCACTTAGATAACTTGAGGGTTGTTAATTTAAGTGGGAGTTCATTAGTAATTTGATTAATTGAACTTAATTTATCATGAACTTAGTCCTGATAGTATTTGCAAATCTATGTTGTAGATCAATAACTCGTGATGTAGTTCCCCTATTTTTTGATATGTTCCTAGAGAAAAATAAGTTGAAAGATGATAGTAGCAATGATGCGGACTGGGTCCGTGATTTGAGGATTATCCTCATTGCTGCACATAAGAATTATGTCCTTAATGCACCGCTAGGTGACAGGCCTATTGTAGGAGCAGATGCAGACGTTATGAACGTTTGGCAAGCTCGGTATGGTGACTACTTGATAGTTTATTGCGCCATGCTTTACGGCTTAGAATCGGGGCTGCAAAGACATTTTGAACACCATGGAACATATGAGATGTTCCAAGAGCTAAAATTAGTATTTCAGGCTCATGCCCATGTCGAGAGGTATGAGACCTCTGACAAGTACTTTGCCTACAAGATGGAGGAGAATAGCTCAGCATGTGAGCATGTGCTCAGAATGTCTGGGTACTACAATCACTTGAATCAAGTGGGAGTTAATCTTCCAGATAAGAGAGTGATTGACAGAGTTCTCTAGTCACTATCACTAAGCTACTAGAACTTCGTGATGAACTATAATATGCAAGGGATGACGAAAACGATTCCCGAGCTCTTCGCGATGCTGAAATCGGCGAAGGTAGAAATCAAGAAAGAACATCAATTGTTGATGGTTAACAAGACCACTAGTTTCAAGAAAAAAGGGAAAAGGGAAAGAAAGGGAACTTTAAGAAGAATAGCAAGCAAGTTGCCGCTCCCATGAAAAAGCCCAAAGCTAGACCCAAGCCTGAAACTGAGTGCTTCTACTGCAAAGGAAATGGTCACTGGAAGTGGAGCTGCCACAAATACTTGGCGGATAAGAAGGATGGCAGAGTGAACAAAGGTATATTTGATATACATGTTATTGATGTGTACTTTTCTAGTGCTCATAGTAGCCCCTGGGTATTTGATACCGGTTCAGTTGCTAAGATTAGTAACTCGAAACAGGAGTTGCAGAATAAATAGAGACTAGTTAAGGGCAAGGTGACGATGAGTGTTGGAAGTGATTCCAAGATTGATACGATCACCATCGCACACTCCCTCTACCTTCGAGATTAGTGTTGAACCTAAATAAAAGTTATTTGGTGTTTGCGTTGAGCATGAATATGATTGGATCATGTTTATTGCAATACGATTATTCATTTAAGTCAGAGAATAATTGTTGTTCTGTTTACATGAATAAAACCTTCTATGGTCATACACCCAATGTGAATGGTTTATTGAATTTCGATCATAGTGATACACATATTCATAATATTGATGCCAAAAGATGCAAAGTTGATAATGATAGTGCAACATACTTGTGGCACTGCCATTTAGGTCATATTGGTGTAAAGTGCATGAAGAAACTCCATGCTGATGGACTTTTGGAATCACTTGATTATGAATCATTTGATACTTGTGAACAATGCCTCATGGGCAAGATGACTAAAACTCCGTTCTTCGGAAGAATGGAGGGAGCTAATGACTTATTGGAAATTATACATACCGATGTATGCAGTCCGATGAGTGTTGAAGCACGCGGCGGGTATTGTTATTTTCTAACCTTCACAGATGATTTGAGTAGATATGGGTATATCTACTTGATGAAACACAAGTCTGAAACATTTGAAAAGTTCAAAGAATTTCAGAGTGAAGTGGAGAATCATCGTAACAAGAAAATAAAGTTTCTACGATCTGATCGTGGAGGTGAATAATTGAGTTACGAGTTTGGCCTTCATTTAAAACAATGTGGAATTGTTTCACAACCCACACCACCTGGAACACCACAGCATAATGGTGTGTCTGAATGTTGTAACCGTACTTTATTAGATATGGTGCGTTCTATGATGTCTCTTACCGATTTACCACTATCGTTTTGGGGTTATGCATTAGAGACAGCTGCATTCACATTAAATAGTGCACCATCTAAATCCGTTGAGATGACACCGTATGAACTATGGTTTGGCAAGAAACCTAAGCTATCGTTTCTTAAAGTTTGGGGATGCAACGCTTATGTCAAAAGGCTTCAGCCTGATAAGCTCGAACCTAAATCGAAAAAGTGCATCTTCATAGGATACCCTAAGGAAACTATTGGGTACACCTTCTACCACAGATCCAAAAGCAAGATATTTGTTGCTAAGTTTGGATCCTTTCTAGAGAGAAGGAGTTTCTTTCGAAAGAAGTGAGTGGGAGGAAAATAGAACTTGATGAGGTAATTGTACCTTCTCTCAAATTGGAAAGTAGCACATCATAGAAAACCGTTCCCGTGATGCCTACACCAACTATAGAGGAAGCTAATGATGATGATCATGAAACTTCAGATCAAGTTACTACTGAACTTCGTAGGTCAACCAGAACACGTTCCGCACCAGTGTGTGATAACCCACAAGTATAGGGGATCGCAACAGTTTTCGAGGGTAGAGTATTCAACACACCCCCCCCCCCCCCCCCCCCCCCCCCCCCCCCCCCCCCCCCCCCCCCCCCCCCCCCCCCCCCCCCCCCCCCCCCCCCCCCCCCCCCCCCCCCCCCCCCCCCCCCCCCCCCCCCCCCCCCCCCCCCCCCCCCCCCCCCCCCCCCCCCCCCCCCCCCCCCCCCCCCCCCCCCCCCCCCCCCCCCCCCCCCCCCCCCCCCCCCCCCCCCCCCCCCCCCCCCCCCCCCCCCCCCCCCCCCCCCCCCCCCCCCCCCCCCCCCCCCCCCCCCCCCCCCCCCCCCCCCCCCCCCCCCCCCCCCCCCCCCCCCCCCCCCCCCCCCCCCCCCCCCCCCCCCCCCCCCCCCCCCCCCCCCCCCCCCCCCCCCCCCCCCCCCCCCCCCCCCCCCCCCCCCCCCCCCCCCCCCCCCCCCCCCCCCCCCCCCCCCCCCCCCCCCCCCCCCCCCCCCCCCCCCCCCCCCCCCCCCCCCCCCCCCCCCCCCCCCCCCCCCCCCCCCCCCCCCCCCCCCCCCCCCCCCCCCCCCCCCCCCCCCCCCCCCCCCCCCCCCCCCCCCCCCCCCCCCCCCCCCCCCCCCCCCCCCCCCCCCCCCCCCCCCCCCCCCCCCCCCCCCCCCCCCCCCCCCCCCCCCCCCCCCCCCCCCCCCCCCCCCCCCCCCCCCCCCCCCCCCCCCCCCCCCCCCCCCCCCCCCCCCCCCCCCCCCCCCCCCCCCCCCCCCCCCCCCCCCCCCCCCCCCCCCCCCCCCCCCCCCCCCCCCCCCCCCCCCCCCCCCCCCCCCCCCCCCCCCCCCCCCCCCCCCCCCCCCCCCCCCCCCCCCCCCCCCCCCCCCCCCCCCCCCCCCCCCCCCCATGGCGGTGAGCATCATGAAATTGGTGATGGAGGATGGTTGATGATGACGATGGTGATGGATTCCCCTCTCCGGAGCCCCGAACGGACTCCAGATCTGCCCTCCCGAGGAAGAACAGGGCTTGGCGGCGGCTCCGTATCGTAAAACACGATGAATCCTTCTCTCCTATTGTTTTCTCCCCGAACGTGAATATATGGAGTTGGAGTTCAGGTTGGTGGAGGTCCAGGGGGCCCACAAGGTCGGGTGGCGCGCCCTAGGGGGTGGGCGCGCGCCCCACCCTTGTGGCTAGGGTGTGGGCCCTCTGCTGCTGATTCTTTCGCCAATATTTTTTATTAATTCCAAAAGTTATCTTCGTTGATTTTCAGGTCATTCTGAGAACTTTTTATTCTGCACAAAAATAACACCATGGCAATTCTACTGAAAACAGCGTCTGTCTGGGTTAGTTCCATTCAAATCATGCAAGTTAGAGTCCAAAACAAGGGCAAAAGAGTTTGGAAAAGTAGATACGTTGGAGACGTATCAACTCCCCCAAGCTTAAACCTTTGCTTGTCCTCAAGCAATTCAGTTGATAAACTAAAAGTGATAAAGAAAAACTTTTACAAACTCTGTTTGATCTTGTTGTTGCAAATATGTAAAGCCAACATTCAAGTTTTCAGCATAGATCATGAACTAACCATATTCACAATAACATTTAGGTCTCACCATTACTCATATCAATGGCATAATGTAATAATAATAAATCTCGAATGACAACACTTTTCTCAAAACAATCATGATATGATATAACAAGATGGTCTCTCGCTAGCCCTTTCTGAGACCGCAAAACATAAATGCAGAGCACCCCTGAAGATCAAGGACTGACTAGACATTGTAATTCATGGTAAAAGAGATCCAGTCACAGTTATACTCAATATAAATTAATAACAATGCATACAAATGACAGTGGTGCTCTCTAACTGGTGCTTTTTATAAGAGGATGATGACTCAACAATAAAAGTAAATAGATAGGCCCTTCGCAGAGGGAAGCAGGGATTTGCAGAGGTGCCAGAGCTCGAGTTTTTGAAATAGAGATTGAATAATATTTTGAGCGGTATGCTTTCATTGTCAACATGACAACTAAGAGATCTCGGTATCTTCCATGCTACATACATTATAGGCGGTTCCCAAACAAAATGGTAAAGTTTTTACTCCCCCTCCACCAATCAATCACACTCCATGGCTTGTCCGAAACAACGGGTGCCATCCAACTATCAACAATACTGGGGGAGTTTTGTTTGCAATTATTTTGATTTGATTTGCTTTCAGCATGGGACTGGGCATCCCGGTTACCGGCCATTTTCTCATGAATGATGAGCGGAGTCCACTCATCGAGAGAATAACCCACCTAGCATGGAAGATATTGACAGCCCTAGTTGGTACATGAG
>JAAAWM010009596.1:0-20000 GCA_036873465.1 Thinopyrum obtusiflorum | reverse complement strand
GTACGCGAAGTTGCAGCTATGGCGAACTTTTAATCTAAACAAAACCCAAAGTCTAACGGTGCCCTAAGGGCTGTATATTGGAGGAAGAGAGGGGGAATTTCGTGGCCCTTGTTCGAGGGGTCCGAAATCAACCCTATCTCTTGTTTCCCCACACATACGGACTCTAAAAATAGCCTATACTAATGTAATTTCGAAATTACATGGGCCTGGCCCAATAAGAAGGTGACGTAGCACCTATAATAGCCTCTGGACGAAATTTATGAAGTGGCATCTTGTATATTTCATCCAAGGCTTCATGCACTCTTATGGTGGCCTCAAAGACCTGAAATCATCACTCGTAACTCCGTTCTTGTTCCCCTTGCGCATGCCATCATCTCCATGCTTTCTCTTGCTCCAATGTTCATCCTTCTCCAAGCTAGGCCCTTCATTTGTAAGCAAAACAAATGTATCCAATTTAGGCAACATCATATTCTCATGAACATTAGAATCATTACCAAGAAACAAAAGTACCTAGTAATTTAGTTGGCGTGCGCGAGCTCTAGTAATTGGTCCAGTATGTATAGCAGCAGGGGCTGTGGGTGTAACAATGGTATTGATGTCCTCATCATCCTCCCCTTCTTGGAATGAAGTCGTCCTCGACGGAAGTTCATCTTCCTCACCCAAATAAGGCTTCAAATCTGCAATGTTAAAAGTGGGACTAACACCAAAATCTGCAAGCAGCTCAAGTTTGTATGCATTATCATTTATTTTCTCTAACACCTTAAAGGGACCATCAACACGTGGCATTAGCTTTGATTTGCGCAAATCAGGAAATCTATCTTTACGCAAATGTAACCAAACAAGATCTCCAGGTGCAAATACAACATGTTTTCTACCCTTATCACCAGCAAGTTTATATTTAGCATTCATACGCTCAATGTTTTCCTTAGTTAACTCATGCATTTTTAAAATCAATTCAGCACGTTGTTTAGCATCAAAATTAACCTTCTCCGAAGATGGAAGAGGCAACAAATCAATAGGTGCACGAGGTAGGAAACCATACACAACTTCAAAAGGGCACATCTTAGTAGTAGAATGCAATGAACGATTATAAGCAAATTCAATATGAGGCAAGCATTCCTCCCACATTTTCTTATTATTCTTCCAAACAGCCCTAAGCATAGTAGACAATGTTCTATTGACTACTTCAGTTTGTCCATCAGTTTGGGGGTGACAAGTAGTACTAAAAAGCAGTTTAGTCCCCAACTTAGCCCATAAACATCTACAAAAGTGGCTAAGAAATTTAGTATCACGATCTAAAACAATAGTATTTGGCACACCATGCAAGCTAATAATTTCACGAAAGAACAAATCAGCAACATTAACAACATCATCGCTTTTATGACATGGTATAAAGTGTGCCATTTTCGAGAATCTATCCACGACAACAAATATGCTATCCCTCCCCTTCGTTGTTCGAGGTAATCCTAAAACAAAGTCCATAGATATATCCTCCCAAGGAACACTAGGTACAGGCAAAGGCATATATAAACCATGAGGATTGAGTCGTGACTTAGCTTTTTCACATGTAGTGCAGCGAGCAATAAAACGCTCAACATCCCGTCTCATCTTTGGCCCCCCCCCCCCCCCCCCCCCCCCCCCCCCCCCCCCCCCCCCCCCCCCCCCCCCCCCCCCCCCCCCCCCCCCCCCCCCCCCCCCCCCCCCCCCCCCCCCCCCCCCCCCCCCCCCCCCCCCCCCCCCCCCCCCCCCCCCCCCCCCCCCCCCCCCCCCCCCCCCCCCCCCCCCCCCCCCCCCCCCCCCCCCCCCCCCCCCCCCCCCCCCCCCCCCCCCCCCCCCCCCCCCCCCCCCCCCCCCCCCCCCCCCCCCCCCCCCCCCCCCCCCCCCCCCCCCCCCCCCCCCCCCCCCCCCCCCCCCCCCCCCCCCCCCCCCCCCCCCCCCCCCCCCCCCCCCCCCCCCCCCCCCCCCCCCCCCCCCCCCCCCCCCCCCCCCCCCCCCCCCCCCCCCCCCCCCCCCCCCCCCCCCCCCCCCCCCCCCCCCCCCCCCCCCCCCCCCCCCCCCCCCCCCCCCCCCCCCCCCCCCCCCCCCCCCCCCCCCCCCCCCCCCCCCCCCCCCCCCCCCCCCCCCCCCCCCCCCCCCCCCCCCCCCCCCCCCCCCCCCCCCCCCCCCCCCCCCCCCCCCCCCCCCCCCCCCCCCCCCCCCCCCCCCCCCCCTCAATTTTTCAGAAAAGTATGCAACAGGTTTGCCATCTTGTAATAACACACCCCCTAATCCAATTCCACTAGCATCACATTCAAGCTCAAAAGTCTTATTAAAATCAGGAAGTTGGAGTAAAGGAGCATGTGTCAACTTATCTTTCAATACCGTGAAGGCTTCTTCCTGTGCGGTACCCCAAAGAAAAGGCACATCTTTCTTGGTAAGCTCATTGAGAGGTGCAGCAATGGTGCTGAAATCTCTCACAAAACGCCTATAGAATCCAGCGAGGCCAAGAAAACTCCTCACTTGTGTGACCGTTTTGGGCTGCGGCCAACTCTCAATAGCTTCAATCTTGGCTTTATCAACTTCAATTCCCTGTGGAGTAACAACATAGCCAAGAAAAGATACTCGGTCGGTGCAAAAGGTGCACTTCCCAAGGTTACCAAACAAACGTGCATCACGTAGAGCAATAAAAACAGCACGTAAATGTTCCAAATGTTCCTCTAAAGATCTGCTATAAATCAATATGTCATCAAAGTAAACTACCACAAATCGTCCAATGAAAGCACGTAAAACTTCGTTCATTAATCTCATGAAAGTACTAGGTGCATTAGTTAACCCAAAAGGCATGACTAACCACTCATATAATCCAAACTTAGTTTTAAATGCTGTTTTCCATTCATCTCCCAATTTCATACGAATTTGATGGTAGCCACTACGCAAATCAACTTTGGAGAATACTGTAGAGCCACTCAATTCATCAAGCATATCATCTAGCCTAGGAATAGGATGACCCCCATGGAGGAAGAGGGGGTATTTCGTGGCCCTTGGAGGAGGGGTCCAAAACCAACCCTAACTCTTGTTTCCCCACACATACGGACTCTAAAAACAGCCTATACTTGAATGATGTATATATAGAGTAAACCATATGTATAGCAGTCAGTTAGTTAGCTCGTAGACAGCATGATAGAGGCTAAGGTGTCCCGATGTTTCAATGAGATGGAGGCTATCATTTTCTTTGGGAGTCGGCCTTAACGATCCGACTACGAACATGCGAGACGTCGCGCCTTAGCAATCGCAAAACCAACTTCCGAGGGTTATTGACCACGCCGGAGCACGATCAACCTGACCACGAAGGTCTGTTTCCTGCGAGCAAACAAAGAACATGCAAGAAACTAAGATTGCAATATGGATATTGCGAATATAAGAGGAAAGCTTTATTAATGAAGGTGGGGTTCTGTGACACCTTTGTCTGGTCGTTGAACACATACCAAGTACGCGAAGTTGCAGCTATGGCGAACTTTGAATCTAAACAAAACCCAAAGTCTAAACGATGCCCTAAGGGCTTTATATATGGAGGAAGAGGGGGTATTTCGTGGCCCTTGGAGGAGGGGTCCAAAACCAACCCTAACTCTTGTTTCCCCACACATACGGACTCTAAAAACAGCCTATACTTGCCCCCCCCCCCCCCCCCCCCCCCCCCCCCCCCCCCCCCCCCCCCCCCCCCCCCCCCCCCCCCCCCCCCCCCCCCCCCCCCCCCCCCCCCCCCCCCCCCCCCCCCCCCCCCCCCCCCCCCCCCCCCCCCCCCCCCCCCCCCCCCCCCCCCCCCCCCCCCCCCCCCCCCCCCCCCCCCCCCCCCCCCCCCCCCCCCCCCCCCCCCCCCCCCCCCCCCCCCCCCCCCCCCCCCCCCCCCCCCCCCCCCCCCCCCCCCCCCCCCCCCCCCCCCCCCCCCCCCCCCCCCCCCCCCCCCCCCCCCCCCCCCCCCCCCCCCCCCCCCCCCCCCCCCCCCCCCCCCCCCCCCCCCCCCCCCCCCCCCCCCCCCCCCCCCCCCCCCCCCCCCCCCCCCCCCCCCCCCCCCCCCCCCCCCCCCCCCCCCCCCCCCCCCCCCCCCCCCCCCCCCCCCCCCCCCCCCCCCCCCCCCCCCCCCCCCCCCCCCCCCCCCCCCCCCCCCCCCCCCCCCCCCCCCCCCCCCCCCCCCCCCCCCCCCCCCCCCCCCCCCCCCCCCCCCCCCCCCCCCCCCCCCCCCCCCCCCCCCCCCCCCCCCCCCCCCCCCCCCCCCCCCCCCCCCCCCCCCCCCCCCCCCCCCCCCCCCCCCCCCCCCCCCCCCCCCCCCCCCCCCCCCCCCCCCCCCCCCCCCCCCCCCCCCCCCCCCCCCCCCCCCCCCCCCCCCCCCCCCCCCCCCCCCCCCCCCCCCCCCCCCCCCCCCCCCCCCCCCCCCCCCCCCCCCCCCCCCCCCCCCCCCCCCCCCCCCCCCCCCCCCCCCCCCCCCCCCCCCCCCCCCCCCCCCCCCCCCCCCCCCCCCCCCCCCCCCCCCCCCCCCCCCCCCCCCCCCCCCCCCCCCCCCCCCCCCCCCCCCCCCCCCCCCCCCCCCCCCCCCCCCCCCCCCCCCCCCCCCCCCCCCCCCCCCCCCCCCCCCCCCCCCCCCCCACTAAATTTCTTAGCCACTTTTGGAGATGTTTATGAGCTAAGTTGGGGACTAAGCTGCTTTTTAGTACTACTTGTCACCCCAAACTGATGGACAAATTGAAGTAGTCAATAGAACATTGTCTACTATGCTTAGGGCTGTTTTGAAAAATAACAAGAAAATGTGGGAAGAATGCTTGCCTCATATTGAATTTGCTTATAATCATTCATTGCATTCTACTACTAAGATGTGCCCTTTTGAAATTGTGTATGGTTTCCTACCTCGTGCACCTATTGATTTGTTGCCTCTTCCATCTTCGGAGAAGGTTAATTTTGATGCTAAAGAACGTGCTGATGAGGACATGACTACCTTGGATACGACCAAAAATATTGCATACATGCATATTTGTCAGGTGATTTCTAATGCAAACTATTCAATAATCTATTTATGTTATCCAGAACAAAAATACTTCACACACTTTTGTGTTTTGTCTAATTGCAGGTGTATGGGACATTTGTACAATCCACATATGAAGACAAGGGAAAAGGAGAAGTTTAGGTTGTGTTCAAAAAGTCCTCTCACGTCACTTTTGGGCCAAGAGAAGATAGAGTCCAAGTCTCTCACGTTCTGGATTCAGATTCGGACTGCACAGACATACCTGACTCAAAACGCCAACAACGTTTTCATACGGACTCCGAATTGGGTGATACTTTCTTTGTTGGAAACTAGGTTTCTTGCTCTTTCCAACCCAATTGGATTCACCTTCAAATTTTTCCGGAGCGTTGAGTTACGGACGAAACAATCTGACGTTGCAGCAGAATCCGAGTCAAACTATAAGCCCAAAGATGTTGCATCACCTCCACTTGATCAAATGAGCCTTGTACGACCTAGGGTTAGTTTTAGGCTGCCTTGGGACGTCCTCCCACCTCCTTGGCCGCCACCCCTTGCTCCTATATAAGTAGATCCATCTAGTAACTTTTTCCTTGGGATTTGTTTAGTTAAAAGTTAGCCATTGCAACTTCGTGTACTTCATTTGTGTCCAACGACCAGACCAAGACCGCATCCGGATCCCCACCATTATCAATACTTCATATATATTTGCAATATTCAGATTGCTTTATTATATTCTTGCTCGTTCTTCGATTGCTTGCAGGAATAGACCTTCGTGGTCAGGCTGACCGTGCTTCCAGCATCGTTAGTTGGTTTAGCGATTGCTAAGGCGCAACGTCGTGCACGTTTGTAGTCGGATCGTCAAAGTCGTCTCCACCAAATCGATAGTTATCATCTCATCAAAAGATCGGGACCCTCGCCTCTATTAAGTGGTATCAGTTTTCAGTTTGCTCGGTGAGAATTTCCAGTTTTCCTAGATTAGATTTATTTTCTTACCCCCCCCCCCCCCCCCCCCCCCCCCCCCCCCCCCCCCCCCCCCCCCCCCCCCCCCCCCCCCCCCCCCCCCCCCCCCCCCCCCCCCCCCCCCCCCCCCCCCCCCCCCCCCCCCCCCCCCCCCCCCCCCCCCCCCCCCCCCCCCCCCCCCCCCCCCCCCCCCCCCCCCCCCCCCCCCCCCCCCCCCCCCCCCCCCCCCCCCCCCCCCCCCCCCCCCCCCCCCCCCCCCCCCCCCCCCCCCCCCCCCCCCCCCCCCCCCCCCCCCCCCCCCCCCCCCCCCCCCCCCCCCCCCCCCCCCCCCCCCCCCCCCCCCCCCCCCCCCCCCCCCCCCCCCCCCCCCCCCCCCCCCCCCCCCCCCCCCCCCCCCCCCCCCCCCCCCCCCCCCCCCCCCCCCCCCCCCCCCCCCCCCCCCCCCCCCCCCCCCCCCCCCCCCCCCCCCCCCCCCCCCCCCCCCCCCCCCCCCCCCCCCCCCCCCCCCCCCCCCCCCCCCCCCCCCCCCCCCCCCCCCCCCCCCCCCCCCCCCCCCCCCCCCCCCCCCCCCCCCCCCCCCCCCCCCCCCCCCCCCCCCCCCCCCCCCCCCCCCCCCCCCCCCCCCCCCCCCCCCCCCCCCCCCCCCCCCCCCCCCCCCCCCCCCCCCCCCCCCCCCCCCCCCCCCCCCCCCCCCCCCCCCCCCCCCCCCCCCCCCCCCCCCCCCCCCCCCCCCCCCCCCCCCCCCCCCCCCCCCCCCCCCCCCCCCCCCCCCCCCCCCCCCCCCCCCCCCCCCCCCCCCCCCCCCCCCCCCCCCCCCCCCCCCCCCCCCCCCCCCCCCCCCCCCCCCCCCCCCCCCCCCCCCCCCCCCCCCCCCCCCCCCCCCCCCCCCCCCCCCCCCCCCCCCCCCCCCCCCCCCCCCCCCCCCCCCCCCCCCCCCCCCCCCCCCCCCCCCCCCCCCCCCCCCCCCCCCCCCCCCCCCCCCCCCCCCCCCCCCCCCCCCCCCCCCCCCCCCCCCCCCCCCCCCCCCCCCCCCCCCCCCCCCCCCCCCCCCCCCCCCCCCCCCCCCCCCCCCCCCCCCCCCCCCCCCCCCCCCCCCCCCCCCCCCCCCCCCCCCCCCCCCCCCCCCCCCCCCCCCCCCCCCCCCCCCCCCCCCCCCCCCCCCCCCCCCCCCCCCCCCCCCCCCCCCCCCCCCCCCCCCCCCCCCCCCCCCCCCCCCCCCCCCCCCCCCCCCCCCCCCCCCCCCCCCCCCCCCCCCCCCCCCCCCCCCCCCCCCCCCCCCCCCCCCCCCCCCCCCCCCCCCCCCCCCCCCCCCCCCCCCCCCCCCCCCCCCCCCCCCCCCCCCCCCCCCCCCCCCCCCCCCCCCCCCCCCCCCCCCCCCCCCCCCCCCCCCCCCCCCCCCCCCCCCCCCCCCCCCCCCCCCCCCCCCCCCCCCCCCCCCCCCCCCCCCCCCCCCCCCCCCCCCCCCCCCCCCCCCCCCCCCCCCCCCCCCCCCCCCCCCCCCCCCCCCCCCCCCCCCCCCCCCCCCCCCCCCCCCCCCCCCCCCCCCCCCCCCCCCCCCCCCCCCCCCCCCCCCCCCCCCCCCCCCCCCCCCCCCCCCCCCCCCCCCCCCCCCCCCCCCCCCCCCCCCCCCCCCCCCCCCCCCCCCCCCCCCCCCCCCCCCCCCCCCCCCCCCCCCCCCCCCCCCCCCCCCCCCCCCCCCCCCCCCCCCCCCCCCCCCCCCCCCCCCCCCCCCCCCCCCCCCCCCCCCCCCCCCCCCCCCCCCCCCCCCCCCCCCCCCCCCCCCCCCCCCCCCCCCCCCCCCCCCCCCCCCCCCCCCCCCCCCCCCCCCCCCCCCCCCCCCCCCCCCCCCCCCCCCCCCCCCCCCCCCCCCCCCCCCCCCCCCCCCCCCCCCCCCCCCCCCCCCCCCCCCCCCCCCCCCCCCCCCCCCCCCCCCCCCCCCCCCCCCCCCCCCCCCCCCCCCCCCCCCCCCCCCCCCCCCCCCCCCCCCCCCCCCCCCCCCCCCCCCCCCCCCCCCCCCCCCCCCCCCCCCCCCCCCCCCCCCCCCCCCCCCCCCCCCCCCCCCCCCCCCCCCCCCCCCCCCCCCCCCCCCCCCCCCCCCCCCCCCCCCCCCCCCCCCCCCCCCCCCCCCCCCCCCCCCCCCCCCCCCCCCCCCCCCCCCCCCCCCCCCCCCCCCCCCCCCCCCCCCCCCCCCCCCCCCCCCCCCCCCCCCCCCCCCCCCCCCCCCCCCCCCCCCCCCCCCCCCCCCCCCCCCCCCCCCCCCCCCCCCCCCCCCCCCCCCCCCCCCCCCCCCCCCCCCCCCCCCCCCCCCCCCCCCCCCCCCCCCCCCCCCCCCCCCCCCCCCCCCCCCCCCCCCCCCCCCCCCCCCCCCCCCCCCCCCCCCCCCCCCCCCCCCCCCCCCCCCCCCCCCCCCCCCCCCCCCCCCCCCCCCCCCCCCCCCCCCCCCCCCCCCCCCCCCCCCCCCCCCCCCCCCCCCCCCCCCCCCCCCCCCCCCCCCCCCCCCCCCCCCCCCCCCCCCCCCCCCCCCCCCCCCCCCCCCCCCCCCCCCCCCCCCCCCCCCCCCCCCCCCCCCCCCCCCCCCCCCCCCCCCCCCCCCCCCCCCCCCCCCCCCCCCCCCCCCCCCCCCCCCCCCCCCCCCCCCCCCCCCCCCCCCCCCCCCCCCCCCCCCCCCCCCCCCCCCCCCCCCCCCCCCCCCCCCCCCCCCCCCCCCCCCCCCCCCCCCCCCCCCCCCCCCCCCCCCCCCCCCCCCCCCCCCCCCCCCCCCCCCCCCCCCCCCCCCCCCCCCCCCCCCCCCCCCCCCCCCCCCCCCCCCCCCCCCCCCCCCCCCCCCCCCCCCCCCCCCCCCCCCCCCCCCCCCCCCCCCCCCCCCCCCCCCCCCCCCCCCCCCCCCCCCCCCCCCCCCCCCCCCCCCCCCCCCCCCCCCCCCCCCCCCCCCCCCCCCCCCCCCCCCCCCCCCCCCCCCCCCCCCCCCCCCCCCCCCCCCCCCCCCCCCCCCCCCCCCCCCCCCCCCCCCCCCCCCCCCCCCCCCCCCCCCCCCCCCCCCCCCCCCCCCCCCCCCCCCCCCCCCCCCCCCCCCCCCCCCCCCCCCCCCCCCCCCCCCCCCCCCCCCCCCCCCCCCCCCCCCCCCCCCCCCCCCCCCCCCCCCCCCCCCCCCCCCCCCCCCCCCCCCCCCCCCCCCCCCCCCCCCCCCCCCCCCCCCCCCCCCCCCCCCCCCCCCCCCCCCCCCCCCCCCCCCCCCCCCCCCCCCCCCCCCCCCCCCCCCCCCCCCCCCCCCCCCCCCCCCCCCCCCCCCCCCCCCCCCCCCCCCCCCCCCCCCCCCCCCCCCCCCCCCCCCCCCCCCCCCCCCCCCCCCCCCCCCCCCCCCCCCCCCCCCCCCCCCCCCCCCCCCCCCCCCCCCCCCCCCCCCCCCCCCCCCCCCCCCCCCCCCCCCCCCCCCCCCCCCCCCCCCCCCCCCCCCCCCCCCCCCCCCCCCCCCCCCCCCCCCCCCCCCCCCCCCCCCCCCCCCCCCCCCCCCCCCCCCCCCCCCCCCCCCCCCCCCCCCCCCCCCCCCCCCCCCCCCCCCCCCCCCCCCCCCCCCCCCCCCCCCCCCCCCCCCCCCCCCCCCCCCCCCCCCCCCCCCCCCCCCCCCCCCCCCCCCCCCCCCCCCCCCCCCCCCCCCCCCCCCCCCCCCCCCCCCCCCCCCCCCCCCCCCCCCCCCCCCCCCCCCCCCCCCCCCCCCCCCCCCCCCCCCCCCCCCCCCCCCCCCCCCCCCCCCCCCCCCCCCCCCCCCCCCCCCCCCCCCCCCCCCCCCCCCCCCCCCCCCCCCCCCCCCCCCCCCCCCCCCCCCCCCCCCCCCCCCCCCCCCCCCCCCCCCCCCCCCCCCCCCCCCCCCCCCCCCCCCCCCCCCCCCCCCCCCCCCCCCCCCCCCCCCCCCCCCCCCCCCCCCCCCCCCCCCCCCCCCCCCCCCCCCCCCCCCCCCCCCCCCCCCCCCCCCCCCCCCCCCCCCCCCCCCCCCCCCCCCCCCCCCCCCCCCCCCCCCCCCCCCCCCCCCCCCCCCCCCCCCCCCCCCCCCCCCCCCCCCCCCCCCCCCCCCCCCCCCCCCCCCCCCCCCCCCCCCCCCCCCCCCCCCCCCCCCCCCCCCCCCCCCCCCCCCCCCCCCCCCCCCCCCCCCCCCCCCCCCCCCCCCCCCCCCCCCCCCCCCCCCCCCCCCCCCCCCCCCCCCCCCCCCCCCCCCCCCCCCCCCCCCCCCCCCCCCCCCCCCCCCCCCCCCCCCCCCCCCCCCCCCCCCCCCCCCCCCCCCCCCCCCCCCCCCCCCCCCCCCCCCCCCCCCCCCCCCCCCCCCCCCCCCCCCCCCCCCCCCCCCCCCCCCCCCCCCCCCCCCCCCCCCCCCCCCCCCCCCCCCCCCCCCCCCCCCCCCCCCCCCCCCCCCCCCCCCCCCCCCCCCCCCCCCCCCCCCCCCCCCCCCCCCCCCCCCCCCCCCCCCCCCCCCCCCCCCCCCCCCCCCCCCCCCCCCCCCCCCCCCCCCCCCCCCCCCCCCCCCCCCCCCCCCCCCCCCCCCCCCCCCCCCCCCCCCCCCCCCCCCCCCCCCCCCCCCCCCCCCCCCCCCCCCCCCCCCCCCCCCCCCCCCCCCCCCCCCCCCCCCCCCCCCCCCCCCCCCCCCCCCCCCCCCCCCCCCCCCCCCCCCCCCCCCCCCCCCCCCCCCCCCCCCCCCCCCCCCCCCCCCCCCCCCCCCCCCCCCCCCCCCCCCCCCCCCCCCCCCCCCCCCCCCCCCCCCCCCCCCCCCCCCCCCCCCCCCCCCCCCCCCCCCCCCCCCCCCCCCCCCCCCCCCCCCCCCCCCCCCCCCCCCCCCCCCCCCCCCCCCCCCCCCCCCCCCCCCCCCCCCCCCCCCCCCCCCCCCCCCCCCCCCCCCCCCCCCCCCCCCCCCCCCCCCCCCCCCCCCCCCCCCCCCCCCCCCCCCCCCCCCCCCCCCCCCCCCCCCCCCCCCCCCCCCCCCCCCCCCCCCCCCCCCCCCCCCCCCCCCCCCCCCCCCCCCCCCCCCCCCCCCCCCCCCCCCCCCCCCCCCCCCCCCCCCCCCCCCCCCCCCCCCCCCCCCCCCCCCCCCCCCCCCCCCCCCCCCCCCCCCCCCCCCCCCCCCCCCCCCCCCCCCCCCCCCCCCCCCCCCCCCCCCCCCCCCCCCCCCCCCCCCCCCCCCCCCCCCCCCCCCCCCCCCCCCCCCCCCCCCCCCCCCCCCCCCCCCCCCCCCCCCCCCCCCCCCCCCCCCCCCCCCCCCCCCCCCCCCCCCCCCCCCCCCCCCCCCCCCCCCCCCCCCCCCCCCCCCCCCCCCCCCCCCCCCCCCCCCCCCCCCCCCCCCCCCCCCCCCCCCCCCCCCCCCCCCCCCCCCCCCCCCCCCCCCCCCCCCCCCCCCCCCCCCCCCCCCCCCCCCCCCCCCCCCCCCCCCCCCCCCCCCCCCCCCCCCCCCCCCCCCCCCCCCCCCCCCCCCCCCCCCCCCCCCCCCCCCCCCCCCCCCCCCCCCCCCCCCCCCCCCCCCCCCCCCCCCCCCCCCCCCCCCCCCCCCCCCCCCCCCCCCCCCCCCCCCCCCCCCCCCCCCCCCCCCCCCCCCCCCCCCCCCCCCCCCCCCCCCCCCCCCCCCCCCCCCCCCCCCCCCCCCCCCCCCCCCCCCCCCCCCCCCCCCCCCCCCCCCCCCCCCCCCCCCCCCCCCCCCCCCCCCCCCCCCCCCCCCCCCCCCCCCCCCCCCCCCCCCCCCCCCCCCCCCCCCCCCCCCCCCCCCCCCCCCCCCCCCCCCCCCCCCCCCCCCCCCCCCCCCCCCCCCCCCCCCCCCCCCCCCCCCCCCCCCCCCCCCCCCCCCCCCCCCCCCCCCCCCCCCCCCCCCCCCCCCCCCCCCCCCCCCCCCCCCCCCCCCCCCCCCCCCCCCCCCCCCCCCCCCCCCCCCCCCCCCCCCCCCCCCCCCCCCCCCCCCCCCCCCCCCCCCCCCCCCCCCCCCCCCCCCCCCCCCCCCCCCCCCCCCCCCCCCCCCCCCCCCCCCCCCCCCCCCCCCCCCCCCCCCCCCCCCCCCCCCCCCCCCCCCCCCCCCCCCCCCCCCCCCCCCCCCCCCCCCCCCCCCCCCCCCCCCCCCCCCCCCCCCCCCCCCCCCCCCCAACAATATCACTCGTTTATTCCATCTTGCTTGCAAAGCTGAACGTGAAGTGCAGGATCGATAGGCATTGGGGCGAACTAACTTTTCTGCAGGTCAACCTTCAACATGGACATCGCGTGCATCTTCTACTTCCACATGTTCTGCTACACCGGCACCTCCGTCAGCTGCTACTTCTAGCTGTGATACAAGAAAGCAGGCACTACCACCACTATCTTCCAAGAACACACCTATCGGGCCTGCACATAGCTCTTCTTCATCCATGGCATCAACAAGGCAAACACACGATATTGTTTATTATCGTTGCAAGGGTGGAGGTCATTATGCGAGAGAATGCCCATCTAAGCGTGTGATGATTGCTACTGAGGATGGTGGGTATGAGTCCGCTAGTGACTATGAGGAGGAGACTTTGGCTCTTATTACAAGTGAAGAACACGATGGAGATGATTTTGATCATGAGACGCAATACATGGCTGCTGAAGATGCTGACATGTATGAAAGTTTAGTTTCTCAATGTGTTTTGAGTGTGCAGGTCACACAAGCTGAGCAAAATTAGAGGCATAATTTGTTCCATACAAAGTGAGTTGTGAATGAACATTCTGTTCGCATCATCATAGATGAAGAGAGGTGCAACAACTTGGCTAGCATGGAGATGGTGGAGAAGCTATATATCTCTCACCACAAGACCACATCCACATCCTTACTACATCCAATGGTTCAACAACAGCGGCAATATTAAGGTAACATGTACTGTTCGTGTGCATTTTAGTATCTCTACATACGCTGATTCTGTTGATTGTGATGTGGTACCCATGCAAGCATGTTCCTTATTACATGGTAGACCATGGCAATTTGATAAAAATTATGTACACTATGGTAGAAACAATCAGTATACTCTTGTTCATAAGGATACACATATTACTTTGCTTCCTATGTCTCCTGATTCCATTTTAAAAGATGATATTAATAGAGCTAATAAAGCAAAACAGGAGAAAAATAAGAGTGAAAATCAGATTGTGGCAAAAGAATTTGAGCAAAAAATGAAGCCTAGTAATAAACCATCTAGTGTTGCTTTTGAAATTAAATTGAAAAGTGCATGTTTACTTGCCACCAAATCTGATATTGATGAGCCCCCCCCCCAGCAAATCTGTTTGCTATGCTTTTGTGTGCAAAGAGGCATTATTTTCATTCGAAGACATGCCTTCCTCTTTGCCTCCTGCTGTCACTAACATTTTGCAGGATTTTGATGATGTCTTTCCACAAGACCTGCCACCCGGATTACCACCTATTCGAGGGATTGAGCATCAGATTGACTTAATTCCCGGTGCTTCGCTGCCAAACCGTGCACCATACCGTACCAATCCAGAGAAGACGAGGAGATTATGCGTCAAGTCCAGGAGCTGCTCGACAAAGGTTATATACGCGAATCCCTTAGTCCTTATGTTGTTCCTATTATTCTAGTGCCGAAAAGGATGGTGCTACTTCTTGAGCTTGGATTGGTTTTTCCCTTGAAGAGGGAAGGGTGATGTAGAAAAGTAGAGATAAGTATTTCCCTCAGTTAAGAACCAAGGTATCAATCCAGTAGGAGATACAAGCAAGTTTCCAATCTATGCAGCTGCACAAACAATCAAACACTTGCACTCAACGCGATAAAGGGGTTGTCAATCCCTTCACGGTCACTTGCAAGGATGAGATCTGATAGAGCTAGATATAAAAGATTACTAAAATGTAAAACAAAATAAAAGTAAATAAATTGCAGCAAGGTATTTTTGGGTTTTTCGGTTTATAGATCTGAAAATATATGATGGAAAATAGACCCGGGGCCATAGGTTTCAGTAGAGGCTTCTCTCTTGAAGGAAAATAATACAGTGGGTGAACAAATTACTGTTGAGCAATTGATAGAAAAGCGCAAAGTTATGACGATATCCAAGGCAATGCTTATGAATATAGGCATCACGTCCGTGTCAAGTAGACCGAATCCTGCCTGCATCTACTACTATTACTCCACACATCGACCGCTATCCAGCATGCGGGGGGGGGGGGGGGGGGGGGGGGGGGGGGGGGGGGGGGGGGGGGGGGGGGGGGGGGGGGGGGGGGGGGGGGGGGGGGGGGGGGGGGGGGGGGGGGGGGGGGGGGGGGGGGGGGGGGGGGGGGGGGGGGGGGGGGGGGGGGGGGGGGGGGGGGGGGGGGGGGGGGGGGGGGGGGGGGGGGGGGGGGGGGGGGGGGGCTCTACTTCCACACATTTTGCTGCACCGGCACCTCCGTCAGCTGCCACCTCCAGCCGTGATACAAGAAAGCATGAACAACCACCACTATCTGCCAAGAGCACACATGCTGGGCCTGCACATAGCTCTTCTTCATCCATGGCATCAACATGTCACACACATGATATTATTTGTCGTCGTTGTAAGGGAAGAGGTCATTATGCGAGAGAATGCAAATCTCAACATGTGATGATTGCTACTGAGGATGGTGGGTATGAGTCCGCTAGTGATTATGATGAGGAGACTTTGGCTCTTATTACAAGTGAAGAACACGGTGGAGATGATTCTGAACATGAGACGCAATACATGGCTGCTGAAGACGCTGACAGGTATGAAAGTTTAGTTGCTCAACGTGTTTTGAGTGTGCAAGTCACACAAGCTGAGCATCAGAGGCATAATTTATTCCATACAAAGGGAGTTGTGAAGGAGCGTTTTGTTCGCGTCATCATAGATGGAGGGAGCTGCAACAACTTGGCTAGCATGGAGATAGTGGAGAAGCTATCTCTCACCACAAGACCACATCCACATCCTTACTACATCCAATGGTTCACAAACAGAGGCAAGGTTAAGGTAACACGTACTGTTCGTGTGCATTTTAGTATCGCTACATATGCTGATTATGTTGATTGTGATGTGGTACCCATGCAAGCATGTTCCTTATTACTTGGTAGACCATGGCAATTCGATAAAAATTCTGTACACCATGGGGGGGGGGGGGGGGGGGGGGGGGGGGGGGGGGGGGGGGGGGGGGGGGGGGGGGGGGGGGGGGGGGGGGGGGGGGGGGGGGGGGGGGGGGGGGGGGGGGGGGGGGGGGGGGGGGGGGGGGGGGGGGGGGGGGGGGGGGGGGGGGGGGGGGGGGGGGGGGGGGGGGGGGGGGGGGGGGGGGGGGGGGGGGGGGGGGGGGGGGGGGGGGGGGGGGGGGGGGGGGGGGGGGGGGGGGGGGGGGGGGGGGGGGGGGGGGGGGGGGGGGGGGGGGGGGGGGGGGGGGGGGGGGGGGGGGGGGGGGGGGGGGGGGGGGGGGGGGGGGGGGGGGGGGGGGGGGGGGGGGGGGGGGGGGGGGGGGGGGGGGGGGGGGGGGGGGGGGGGGGGGGGGGGGGGGGGGGGGGGGGGGGGGGGGGGGGGGGGGGGGGGGGGGGGGGGGGGGGGGGGGGGGGGGGGGGGGGGGGGGGGGGGGGGGGGGGGGGGGAAGTGCACCTTTTGCACCGACTGAGTATCTTTTCTTGGCTACGTTGTTACTTGTGACGCCCGGATAATTAAGCTACAGTAAACCCCTGTTAAAGGTGGCATGTCATCACATTACTGTTGCTAATCCTCACTTGACCCAAATCACTGTTCAAACTCAAATTCAAATTTAAATTCAAAAATTCAAAGTTGTCAAACATGAAAACTAAAATGTTCAAAGTGTGGCAAACAAACCCTGGATATTTTTCATGTTGGAACCAACCTCTTTTGGATTCCCAAAGTGCCCCTGGAAATTATTTAGTGGTCCAGCAGCATTTAAAATTGGCCTTTTCAATTTCTAAAAATGGTTAGACAACTCCTTTTGGCCTCAAACTTTTTGTGACTCCTATAAATAATGTGCTTGATTTATGTGAAAAGTCTCATATCTAACAAAACTTATTCAGTGTTACAATTAAATAGAAAACAGTAGCTAAAATTGAAAACAGTAAATAAAATATAAATGAAAAGAGAAGGGCCTATTCTACTTGGCACTTTGGCCCAACTAGCCAAATGGCCGGCCTAGCCCACTTCCCCTCTCCTTCAACCTACTAAAGGGAGACAGGGGATCGTGGCGCCCATCTACCGACCATGTCGTGCATGGCGGCCATCCCCGCCTCCCCGATGGCTACAAGGGCACCCCAAGCCCCTCCTCTCTCCCCTGGTCGAACCCTAGCCGCCACTACTTCCACCCTCGCGCCGTCGCACGCTCCCCCGCACGCACCCGAAGCTGCCGTTGTCGTGCCATCGTCACCGTCGCGGCCACGTTCGTCGCTTTCGCGCGGGGGGGCGTCTAGGAGGACCGCGACCATCGGCTTCGTCCGTCCCGGGCATCAGCTCAAGCCGGGGGAGCTCGTACGCTCTCCATCGCCGTCTTCTTCGTCACGTACATCACCGGCCGCCGTCGTTGTTTCCCACCGCTTCGGTCCACCCCCGGCTTCCTCGTCTGCGCACCCTAGCTCACTGTGAGCTCCTCTTCCAAAACCCCCTCTCCCCCTCTCGATTTCGTCGCTGTAGCCGCCGTCCCCGAGCTCGTCCGAGCTCCCGCGTACGCGTACATGGTGTTCCTGCCCATGGCCACGCCTGCTTGCTGCTGCCGCACATTTGGGCCATGCCCCTGGCCACGCTCGCTCGCCTTCGGCCTCGCTGCACCCTGGCCATGCCCCCTGCACGTCACCCGCGCCTGGCCTCGAGGTCGTCTACTGCTGCGCCCGCTGTTAACCCTGTCCGCCGCCGTCGTTCGCGCCCGCCGGCGCAGGCCGCGCCCGTCGGGGCCGCGCCTGCCTTCGCCCGGTCGCATCGGCGTCACCCCGCAGCATCCCGCTCTCACCGCCGCCTGCTGATGCTTGCTGTTGCGTGCTGCTCTTGGTCCTGCTGTTGCCGCTTGCAGATGCTCTGCTCCTGCCCGTGCTACTTCGCCTGCTGCTGCACTGCTTCCACTATGTCGTTGCTGCTGCTCTCATTTCTGTTGCCTGATGCCTGCTTAGCTACTTCCGCGTTGCTTTGTTGCTTCTACCAATGGCGGCCGGCCCTTGTTTAGATTCAGGTCTAGGATTAGTTAGTACTTATATAGTGCTAATTTAGCCTAAGCAAATGACATGTGGGATCACCCATGTTAATACCCCCCCCCCCCCCCCCCCCCCCCCCCCCCCCCCCCCCCCCCCCCCCCCCCCCCCCCCCCCCCCCCCCCCCCCCCCCCCCCCCCCCCCCCCCCCCCCCCCCCCCCCCCCCCCCCCCCCCCCCCCCCCCCCCCCCCCCCCCCCCCCCCCCCCCCCCCCCCCCCCCCCCCCCCCCCCCCCCCCCCCCCCCCCCCCCCCCCCCCCCCCCCCCCCCCCCCCCCCCCCCCCCCCCCCCCCCCCCCCCCCCCCCCCCCCCCCCCCCCCCCCCCCCCCCCCCCCCCCCCCCCCCCCCCCCCCCCCCCCCCCCCCCCCCCCCCCCCCCCCCCCCCCCCCCCCCCCCCCCCCCCCCCCCCCCCCCCCCCCCCCCCCCCCCCCCCCCCCCCCCCCCCCCCCCCCCCCCCCCCCCCCCCCCCCCCCCCCCCCCCCCCCCCCCCCCCCCCCCCCCCCCCCCCCCCCCCCCCCCCCCCCCCCCCCCCCCCCCCCCCCCCCCCCCCCCCCCCCCCCCCCCCCCCCCCCCCCCCCCCCCCCCCCCCCCCCCCCCCCCCCCCCCCCCCCCCCCCCCCCCCCCCCCCCCCCCCCCCCCCCCCCCCCCCCCCCCCCCCCCCCCCCCCCCCCCCCCCCCCCCCCCCCCCCCCCCCCCCCCCCCCCCCCCCCCCCCCCCCCCCCCCCCCCCCCCCCCCCCCCCCCCCCCCCCCCCCCCCCCCCCCCCCCCCCCCCCCCCCCCCCCCCCCCCCCCCCCCCCCCCCCCCCCCCCCCCCCCCCCCCCCCCCCCCCCCCCCCCCCCCCCCCCCCCCCCCCCCCATTGCAGCGTTTGAGATGTGGTATGATTATGTAGAAGAATATTATCAGGAATTACAAACTGGTATGATTAGATGTGGCATTGTTGAGGATAATGAAGCTATGCTTGCACGTTTTATGGGTGGCTTAAATAAAGAGATTCAGACCATTCTAGAGTATAAGGAGTATAATAATATCACTCGTTTATTCCATCTTGCTTGTAAAGTTGAACGTGAAGTGCAGGATCGATAGGCAGTGGCGCGAACTAACTTTTCTGCAGGTCGACCTTCATCATGGACACCACGTGCATCCTCTACTTCCACTTCACCATCACCTCCATCAGGTGCCACCTCCAACCGTGATATAAGAAAGCAGACACAACCACCACTATCTGCCAAGAGCACACCTGCCGGGCCTGCACAGAGCTCTTCTTCTTCCATGGCATCAACAGGGCACACAAGTGATATTATTTGTCGTCGTTGTAAGGGAAGAGGTCATTATGCGAGAGAATGCAAATCTCAACATGTAATGATTGCTACTGAGGATGGTGGGTATGAGTCCGCTAGTGACTATGATGAGGAGACTTTGGCTCTTATTACAAGTGAAGAACAGAGTGGAGATGATTCTGATCATGAGACGCAATACATGGCTGCTGAAGATGCTAACAGGTATGAATGTTTAGTTGCTCAACGTGTGTTGAGTGTGCAGGTACACAAGCTGAGCAAAATCAGAGGCATAATTTGTTCCATACACAGGGAGTTGTGAAGGAATGTTCTGTTCGCGTCATCATAGATGGAGGGAGTTGCAATAACTTGGCTAGCATAAAGATGGTGGAGAAGCTATCTCTCACCACAAGACCACATCCACATCCTTACTACATCCAATGGTTCAACAATAGCGGCAAGGTTAAGGTAACACGTACCGTTCGTGTGCATTTCAGTATCTCTACATATGCTGATTATGTTGATTGTGATGTGGTACCTATGCAAGCATGTTCCTTATTACTTGGTAGACCATGGCAATTTGATACAAATTCTGTACACCATGGTAGAAACAATCAGTATAATCTTGTCCATAAGGATAAAAATATTACTTTGCTTCCTATGACTCCTGATTCCATTTTGAAAGATGATATTAATAGAGCTAATAAAGCATAACAGGAGAAAAATAAGAGTGAAAATCAGACTGTGGCAAAATAGTTTGAGCAACAAATGAAGCCTAATAATAAACCATCTTGTGTTGCTTCTGAAATTAAATTGAAAAGTGCATGTTTACTTGCCACCAAATCTGATATTGATGAGCTAGATTTTAGCAAGTCTGTTTGATATGCTTTTGTGTGCAAAGAGGCATTATTTTCATTTGAGGACGTGCCTTCCTCTTTGCCTCCCGCTGTCACTTACATTTTACAGGAGTTCGCTGACGTCTTTCCAAAAGACGTGCCACCGGGATTACCACCTATTCGAGGGATTGAGCATCAAATTGACTTAATTCCCGGTGCATCGCTACCCAACCGTGCACCATACCCTACCAATCCAGAGGAGACGAAGGAGATTATGCGTGATGAGGACATCAATACCATTGTTACACCCACATCCCCTACTGCTACATATACTGGACCAATTACTAGAGCTCGCGCACGCCAATTAAATTATCAGGTACTTTCGTTTCTTGGTAATGATTCTAATATTCATGAGAATATGATGCTGCCTAAATTGGATACATTTGTTTTGCTTACAAATGAAGGGCCTGGCATGGACAAGAGGGATGAACACTGGAGCAAGACCAAGCCTGGAGATGATGGCATGCGCAAGCGGAACAAGAACGGAGTTACAAGTGATGATTTCAGGACTTTGAAGCCACCATCTCATCGAAAGACGGGACACCTTTCCCTCTATCAAGTGGTATAAGATTTTCAGGTTGCTCGCTGAGATTTTACAGTTTTTTGTAGTTTAGATCGAGTATGTTCTTCATACCTACAGTCCACGAAAAAGCCAAAAAATAGGGTTAGTTCATCATATCCGAAGCAATCTGAGCCTTTGCATAATCTTTTTAGGGTTTTGCATTGT
>JAAAWM010009595.1:0-25601 GCA_036873465.1 Thinopyrum obtusiflorum | reverse complement strand
ACACGTTTACTGTTTTGACTTCTGGTGGAAATTTCTTTTGTTCCCCAGTGTCTTGCTTGAGAGGCTCATCCTCGTCTTCGCTTGGTGTATCCTCCCCCTTGTGTATGGCGTTGAGCTTGCCGGACTGCTTGAAGACCCAACATTCTCTGTGGGTATGATTAGCGGGTTTACCAGGGGTGCTATGGATCTAAAATATTTGGTCCAGAATTTTGTTTAGGCTGGACAGTTCATCTTTGGCGCCTTTAGAGGGTGGCTTTTGCTGACCTGGCCAACAACTTTTGAATCCGGCGTTTACTGCTGTGCTCTTCATGCTGTCTTCTTTATTCCGGCATTTGTTATTGCTTTTGCGCCGTGATTTCCCATTTCCATCTCTAACTTCGGATGTACTGGGGTCGCTGGTGCTGCATCCGGCTAGCCAGCTATCCTTACCCGCGCAAAAGCGGGTCATGAGGCTTGTTAATGCTGCCATTGTTCTCGGCTTTTCTTGGCCGAGGTGTCTGGCAAGCCATTCGTCACGGACGCTATGCTTAAAATCTGCCAAGGCTTCGGCGTTCGGACAGTCGACAATTTGGTTCTTTTTAGTAAGAAACCTGTTCCAAAGCTTTCGGGCTGACTCTCCAGGCTGTTGAGTTATATGACTCAAATCATCCGCGTCCAGAGGTCGGACATAAGTCCCTTGAAAATTTGCCCGAAAGGCGTCTTCGAGCTCTTCCCAACTTCCAATGGAGCTTTCGGGGAGGCCGAATATAACGTTTAGTAGCAGGGAGGTCGTGCAATGAGCCCCTGGGCTTGGCGTTACTCCTTTAAAGGTAGTATTGCTATGGCAAATTTTCGTTGGGTCTATCCCCATTTCACGGATTGTATCCTGGTATATCAGGTTTAGACTACTGCCACCGTCCATCAGGACTCGTGTGAAGTGGTATCCGTCAATTATTGGGTCTAATACTAGGGCAGCCCATCCTGCACGCCGGATACTTGCTGAGTAATCACGATGGTTGAAAGTGATCGGTTGAGACGACCAGTGGCAGGACTCCGCGGTGATAGTCCCTTGGACATATTTTTCTGGGAGTGCCGTTTTGTTTCTCCCCTTGATCACGTGTAACACGTTTACTGTTTTGACTTCTGGTGGAAATTTCTTTTGTTCCCCAGTGTCTTGCTTGAGAGGGGGGGGGGGGGGGGGGGGGGGGGGGGGGGGGGGGGGGGGGGGGGGGGGGGGGGGGGGGGGGGGGGGGGGGGGGGGGGGGGGGGGGGGGGGGGGGGGGGGGGGGGGGGGGGGGGGGGGGGGGGGGGGGGGGGGGGGGGGGGGGGGGGGGGGGGGGGGGGGGGGGGGGGGGGGGGGGGGGGGGGGGGGGGGGGGGGGGGGGGGGGGGGGGGGGGGGGGGGGGGGGGGGGGGGGGGGGGGGGGGGGGGGGGGGGGGGGGGGGGGGGGGGGGGGGGGGGGGGGGGGGGGGGGGGGGGGGGGGGGGGGGGGGGGGGGGGGGGGGGGGGGGGGGGGGGGGGGGGGGGGGGGGGGGGGGGGGGGGTCCGTATTGCCTAGCTTGCCTTCCACGCCAAGTAGAGTCCCATCCGGACACGGGATGAAGTCTTCAATCTTGTATCTTCATAGTCCAACAGTTCGGCCAAAGGATATAGTCCGGCTGTCCGGCGAACCCCTAATCCACGTCCTCCGCTTTCTCGTCGCCATTGGCTTCTTTGGGGGTGTCCACCATGTATATATCATATGATGAGGTGGCGGTCCAGTGCCCCGAGGGCGGTGGATCCTGTTCGTCTCCGGCCTCATCGTCCATACCGTCGAAGCCTTCGAAGCCGAAGTCAAGCATGTCGGTTAAGTCGTCGACAGTGGCTACTAAGTGGGTGGTGGGTGGGCAGCGAATTTCTTCATCGTCCGCATCCCATTCTAGCCGGACATAGTTCGGCCAAGGTTATCCTGACAGGGAGAGAGACCTAAATGAATTTAGCACATCCCCGAAGGGTGAGTGCTGAAAGATGTCCGCGGAGGTGAACTCCATGATCGGCGCCCAGTCAGACTCGACGGGCACGGATATGAACGGCTCGGAGTCCATGGCCGGAGATGAATCCGGTGGTTTGGCGACACGGCTCTCATAAGGGGTGAAGTCAGTATCCGGCTCTAGCGCTACTGAGAGTGCGGCCTCCATGGTGGGGTCCATCCCTCCGCTCTCGGATGGCGCGACTTGCTCCGGATTGATGGATAGAGTAGCTGCGGATGCGATCTCCCAAACACTGTCCGACGGTAGAGTTACGTCATGCTTGTCAAGACTGTACGACGTGTCTGACATGGGCCCGAATCCTTCGAAGAACAAGTCTTCGCGGATGTCAGCCGTGTAGTTCAAGTTTCCAAATCTGACCTGATGGCTAGGGGCGTAGCTCTCAATCTGCTCCAGATGGCCAAGCGAATTGGCCCGCAGTGCAAAGCCGCCGAATATGAAGATCTGTATGGGGAGAAAAGCCTCACCCTGGACCGCATCGCTAGCGATGATCGAAGGAGCCATCAAGCCTTATGGTGACGACACAGTGGAACTCTCAATGAAAGCATCAATGTCGGTGTCAAAACCGGCGGATCTCGGGTAGGGGGTCCCGAACTGTGCGTCTAAGGCGGATGGTAATAGGAGGCAGGGGACACGATGTTTACCCATGTTCGGGCCCTCTTGATGGAGGTAAAACCCTACGTCCTACTTGATTGTTCTTGATGATATGAGTATTACAAGAGTAGATCTACCACGAGATCAGAGAGGCTAAGCCCTAGAAGCTAGCCTATGGTATGATTGTCTGTTGTCCTACGGACTAAAACCCTCCGGTTTATATAGACACCGGAGGGGGCTAGGATTACACAAGGTCGGTTACAAAGGAGGAGATATCCATATCCGTATTGCCTAGCTTGCCTTCCACGCCAAGTAGAGTCCCATCCGGACACGGGATGAAGTCTTCAATGGGGGGGGGGGGGGGGGGGGGGGGGGGGGGGGGGGGGGGGGGGGGGGGGGGGGGGGGGGGGGGGGGGGGGGGGGGGGGGGGGGGGGGGGGGGGGGGGGGGGGGGGGGGGGGGGGGGGGGGGGGGGGGGGGGGGGGGGGGGGGGGGGGGGGGGGGGGGGGGGGGGGGGGGGGGGGGGGGGGGGGGGGGGGGGGGGGGGGGGGGGGGGGGGGGGGGGGGGGGGGGGGGGGGGGGGGGGGGGGGGGGGGGGGGGGGGGGGGGGGGGGGGGGGGGGGGGGGGGGGGGGGGGGGGGGGGGGGGGGGGGGGGGGGGGGGGGGGGGGGGGGGGGGGGGGGGGGGGGGGGGGGGGGGGGGGGGGGGGGGGGGGGGGGGGGGGGGGGGGGGGGGGGGGGGGGGGGGGGGGGGGGGGGGGGGGGGGGGGGGGGGGGGGGGGGGGGGGGGGGGGGGGGGGGGGGGGGGGGGGGGGGGGGGGGGGGGGGGGGGGGGGGGGGGGGGGGGGGGGGGGGGGGGGGGGGGGGGGGGGGGGGGGGGGGGGGGGGGGGGGGGGGGGGGGGGGGGGGGGGGGGGGGGGGGGGGGGGGGGGGGGGGGGGGGGGGGGGGGGGGGGGGGGGGGGGGGGGGGGGGGGGGGGGGGGGGGGGGGGGGGGGGGGGGGGGGGGGGGGGGGGGGGGGGGGGGGGGGGGGGGGGGGGGGGGGGGGGGGGGGGGGGGGGGGGGGGGGGGGGGGGGGGGGGGGGGGGGGGGGGGGGGGGGGGGGGGGGGGGGGGGGGGGGGGGGGGGGGGGGGGGGGGGGGGGGGGGGGGGGGGGGGGGGGGGGGGGGGGGGGGGGGGGGGGGGGGGGGGGGGGGGGGGGGGGGGGGGGGGGGGGGGGGGGGGGGGGGGGGGGGGGGGGGGGGGGGGGGGGGGGGGGGGGGGGGGGGGGGGGGGGGGGGGGGGGGGGGGGGGGGGGGGGGGGGGGGGGGGGGGGGGGGGGGGGGGGGGGGGGGGGGGGGGGGGGGGGGGGGGGGGGGGGGGGGGGGGGGGGGGGGGGGGGGGGGGGGGGGGGGGGGGGGGGGGGGGGGGGGGGGGGGGGGGGGGGGGGGGGGGGGGGGGGGGGGGGGGGGGGGGGGGGGGGGGGGGGGGGGGGGGGGGGGGGGGGGGGGGGGGGGGGGGGGGGGGGGGGGGGGGGGGGGGGGGGGGGGGGGGGGGGGGGGGGGGGGGGGGGGGGGGGGGGGGGGGGGGGGGGGGGGGGGGGGGGGGGGGGGGGGGGGGGGGGGGGGGGGGGGGGGGGGGGGGGGGGGGGGGGGGGGGGGGGGGGGGGGGGGGGGGGGGGGGGGGGGGGGGGGGGGGGGGGGGGGGGGGGGGGGGGGGGGGGGGGGGGGGGGGGGGGGGGGGGGGGGGGGGGGGGGGGGGGGGGGGGGGGGGGGGGGGGGGGGGGGGGGGGGGGGGGGGGGGGGGGGGGGGGGGGGGGGGGGGGGGGGGGGGGGGGGGGGGGGGGGGGGGGGGGGGGGGGGGGGGGGGGGGGGGGGGGGGGGGGGGGGGGGGGGGGGGGGGGGGGGGGGGGGGGGGGGGGGGGGGGGGGGGGGGGGGGGGGGGGGGGGGGGGGGGGGGGGGGGGGGGGGGGGGGGGGGGGGGGGGGGGGGGGGGGGGGGGGGGGGGGGGGGGGGGGGGGGGGGGGGGGGGGGGGGGGGGGGGGGGGGGGGGGGGGGGGGGGGGGGGGGGGGGGGGGGGGGGGGGGGGGGGGGGGGGGGGGGGGGGGGGGGGGGGGGGGGGGGGGGGGGGGGGGGGGGGGGGGGGGGGGGGGGGGGGGGGGGGGGGGGGGGGGGGGGGGGGGGGGGGGGGGGGGGGGGGGGGGGGGGGGGGGGGGGGGGGGGGGGGGGGGGGGGGGGGGGGGGGGGGGGGGGGGGGGGGGGGGGGGGGGGGGGGGGGGGGGGGGGGGGGGGGGGGGGGGGGGGGGGGGGGGGGGCCGCGCTGCGGCGCTATGCTTCGCTGCTTCTCTTTTTTTTAAACATAAACAACAGCAGTAAAACAAAATAAATAAAATAACATACACAATATAAAATCTAAATAAAAAAACCTAGACACACAGTAAAAAATAGCCCTATAGCTATAAACTACAGGAACATTAGTTCCAATACTAATGCAATTTTGTAAAATCCTTTTGATGCAATAGGTCACTCAAACACCAATAAAAACCACAAATAAAATACTTTGAAGATTGCAAAAATTACCAGAACATATCAGATGAACTGGAAATAATATTCTGCACATTATGAACATTTTTATAATATGGGAGAAGTCACGTTATCTCCAGTCCAAATAAATTGCCTTTTTGTTGCATAATGAAAAGGATATTGCAGAAGAGCAAATAATGCATGGAAAATACGATATGCATATGAATGATCTATTAACATCCTAATTTAGGAAAATTGGGATGTTACAAACCTACCCCCCTTAAGATGAATCTCGCCCTCGAGATTCGGGCTGGCTAGCAAATAGGTGTGGGTGATCCTGCTTTAGATCTTCCTCTCGTTCCCAGGTAGCTTCCTCCTCTATGTGATGATCCCACTGAACCTTGCATAACTTGATTGTCTTGGTGCGAGTAACTCTCTGTGCTGTCTTCAGAATCTTAACAGGCTTCTCCTCATATGTCAAATCACTCTCCAACTGAATTGCCTCAAGTGGCACTGTGTCCCTCAATGGAACATCCATCATCTCTGCATGGCACTTCTTCAACTAAGATACATGAAACACATTATGAACTCCTGACAAGGATTCTGGCAACTCCAGCTGATAAGCTACCTCTCCTCTACGCTCCAAGATCTTGTAAGGCCCCACAAAACGTGGTGCTAACTTACCCTTGATTCCAAACCTCTTAATTCCACAAACTGGTGAAACTCTAAGGTATGCACTGTCTCCTACCTCATATGTCACCTCCTTACATTTTGCATCAGCATAACTCTTCTGCCTGGACTGTGCTATCTTCAGCCTGTCACGATCAACTTGACCTTCTCCTCAGCATCTCTGATCAAGTCTAGTCCAAAGAATTGATGCTCTCCAACCTCATCCCACGTCAATGGTGTCCTGCACTTCCTACCATACAATACCTCAAATGGTGCCATCTTCAGACTAGCCTGGTAACTGTTATTATATGAGAACTCTGCATAAGGTAAATTATCATCCCAACTGGACCCATAGTCCAAAGCACAAGCTCTCAACATATCCTCCAAAATCTGATTTACCCTCTCTGTCTGTGTATGGAAAGTTGTACTGAACTCTAGCCTGGTGCCCAAGGATTCATGCAACTGACGCCAAAATTTGGATTTGAACTGAGTACCTCTATCAGACACTACCTTCCTTGGAACTCCATGCAGACAAACAATTTTAGACATATAAATTTTTGCTTGCTGAGCACTGGTATAAGTAGTCTTTACCGGGATGAAGTGAGCGACTTTAGTCAAACGATCAACAACTACCCAAATAGAATCATATCCTGACCGAGTCCTGGGTAGACCTATAATGAAATCCATACCAATATCATCCCACTTCCATTCAGGTATAGGCAATGGTTGTAACAAACATGTTGGCCTCTGATGTTCTGCTTTAACTCGCTGGCACACATCACATGTTACAATATAACCAGCAATTTCGCTCTTCAGGCTAGGCCACCAAAATCTTTCCCTCAAATCCAAATACATCTTAGTATTACATGGGTGAATAGAATAAGGTGAATCATGCGCCTCCTGAAGAATCAACTTCCTGATATCTGCATCTTGAGGTACACAAATACGCTTCTCGAACCATATGGATCCATGTTCATCCTCATGGAAACCTTCTGCCTTACCTTTAACCATATTCTCTTTTATCTCAGCAATCTCCTTATCATTCTTTTGAGCTTCTCTGATCCTGTCAAGCAAAGTAGGCTTTACCTGAAGTGTTGCTAAATATCCCTTAGGAACCATCTCCAACCTGAGATTCCTGAACTGTTCACATAACTCGGGTGGCATATTATCAATATTAATTGCATTAGCATGGCTCCTACGACTCAATGCATCAGCAACAACATTAGCCTTGCCAGGATGATACTGCACATTCAAATCATAATCCTTAATGAGCTCCAACCATCTCCTCTGCCTAAGGTTCAAATCCTTTTGAGTAAAAATATACTTCAAGCTCTTATGATCAGTAAATATATCACAATGATTACCAATAAGATATGGCCTCCAAGTTTTCAATGCATGCACAACTGAGGCTAACTCCAAATCATGTTTAGGATAATTATGCTCATGATTCTTAAGCTAACATGAAGCATATGACATAACTTTACCTTCCTGCATCAAAACACTGCCAAGTTCTTGACGAGAAGCATCACAATATACCTGGAAGTCCTTATGTATATCCGGCAGAGTTAAAACTCCTGCTGTAACCAAACGCTGCTTCAATTCCTGAAAGTTGGCTTCACATTCATCAGTCCAAACAAACTTCTTCTCCTTCTTCAATAATTCAGTCATAGGCTTTGCAATCTTGGAAAAGTTCTCAATAAACCTCCTCTAATAACCTGCAAGGCCCAAAAATCTGTGAATCTCTCCAACTGACATGGGTGTCTCCCACTCTGTAACTGCAGCAACGGGGGGGGGGGGGGGGGGGGGGGGGGGGGGGGGGGGGGGGGGGGGGGGGGGGGGGGGGGGGGGGGGGGGGGGGGGGGGGGGGGGGGGGGGGGGGGGGGGGGGGGGGGGGGGGGGGGGGGGGGGGGGGGGGGGGGGGGGGGGGGGGGGGGGGGGGGGGGGGGGGGGGGGGGGGGGGGGGGGGGGGGGGGGGGGGGGGGGGGGGGGGGGGGGGGGGGGGGGGGGGGGGGGGGGGGGGGGGGGGGGGGGGGGGGGGGGGGGGGGGGGGGGGGGGGGGGGGGGGGGGGGGGGGGGGGGGGGGGGGGGGGGGGGGGGGGGGGGGGGGGGGGGGGGGGGGGGGGGGGGGGGGGGGGGGGGGGGGGGGGGGGGGGGGGGGGGGGGGGGGGGGGGGGGGGGGGGGGGGGGGGGGGGGGGGGGGGGGGGGGGGGGGGGGGGGGGGGGGGGGGGGGGGGGGGGGGGGGGGGGGGGGGGGGGGGGGGGGGGGGGGGGGGGGGGGGGGGGGGGGGGGGGGGGGGGGGGGGGGGGGGGGGGGGGGGGGGGGGGGGGGGGGGGGGGGGGGGGGGGGGGGGGGGGGGGGGGGGGGGGGGGGGGGGGGGGGGGGGGGGGGGGGGGGGGGGGGGGGGGGGGGGGGGGGGGGGGGGGGGGGGGGGGGGGGGGGGGGGGGGGGGGGGGGGGGGGGGGGGGGGGGGGGGGGGGGGGGGGGGGGGGGGGGGGGGGGGGGGGGGGGGGGGGGGGGGGGGGGGGGGGGGGGGGGGGGGGGGGGGGGGGGGGGGGGGGGGGATATGGTTTGAGAAGCGTATTTGTGTACCTCAAGATGCAGATATCAGGAAGTTAATTCTTCAGGAGGCACATGATTCACCTTATTCTATTCACCCAGGTAATACTAAGATGTATTTGGATTTGAGGGAAAGATTTTGGTGGCCTAGCCCGAAGAGGGAAATTGCTGGATATATTGCAACATGTGATGTGTGCCAGAGAGTTAAAGCAGAACATCAGAGACCGGCAGGTTTGTTACAGCCATTGCCTATACTTGATTGGAAGTGGGATGAGATTGGTATGGATTTCATTACAAGTTTACCCAGGACTCGGTCAGGTTATGATTCTATTTGGGTAGTTGTTGATCGTTTGACTAAAGTTGCTCACTTCATCCTGGTAAAGACTACTTATACCAGTGCTCAGCTAGCAAAGATTTATATGTCTAAAATTGTTTGTCTGCATGGAGTTCCAAGGAAGGTAGTGTCTGATAGAGGTACTCAGTTCACATCTAAGTTTTGGCATCAGTTGCATGAATCCTTGGGCACCAGGCTGGAGTTCAGTACAGCTTTCCATCCACAGACAGATGGTCAGACAGAGAGGGTAAATCAGATTTTGGAGGATATGTTGAGAGCTTGTGCTTTGGACTATGGGTCCAGTTGGGATGATAATTTACCTTATGCAGAGTTCTCATATAATAACAGTTATCAGGCTAGTCTGAAGATGGCACCGTTTGAGGTATTGTATGGTAGAAAGTGCAGGACACCATTGATGTGGGATGAGGTTGGAGAGCATCAGTTCTTTGGACCAGACTTGATCAGAGATGCTGAGGAGAAGGTCAAGTTGATTCGTGACAGGCTAAAGATAGCACAGTCCAGGCAGAAGAGTTGTGCAGATGCAAAACGTAAGGAGGTGACATATGAGGTAGGGGACCGTGCATATCTTAGAGTTTCACCACTTCGTGGAATTAAGAGGTTTGGAATCAAAGGTAAGTTAGCACCACGTTTTGTGGGGCCTTATAAGATCTTGGAGTGTAGAGGAGAGGTAACTTATCAGATGGAGTTGCCAGAATCTTTGTCCGGAGTTCATAATGTGTTCCATGTATCTCAGTTGAAGAAGTGCCATGCAGAGATGATGGATGTTCCATTGAGGGACACGGTGCCACTTGAGGCAATTCAGTTGGAGAGTGATCTGACATATGAGGAGAAATCTGTTAAGATTCTGGAGACAGCAGAGAGAGTTACTCGCACCAAGACAATCAAGTTATGCAAGGTTCAGTGGGATCATCACACAGAGAAGGAAGCTACCTGGGAACGAGAGGAAGATCTCAGGCAGGATCACCCACACGGGGGGGGGGGGGGGGGGGGGGGGGGGGGGGGGGGGGGGGGGGGGGGGGGGGGGGGGGGGGGGGGGGGGGGGGGGGGGGGGGGGGGGGGGGGGGGGGGGGGGGGGGGGGGGGGGGGGGGGGGGGGGGGGGGGGGGGGGGGGGGGGGGGGGGGGGGGGGGGGGGGGGGGGGGGGGGGGGGGGGGGGGGGGGGGGGGGGGGGGGGGGGGGGGGGGGGGGGGGGGGGGGGGGGGGGGGGGGGGGGGGGGGGGGGGGGGGGGGGGGGGGGGGGGGGGGGGGGGGGGGGGGGGGGGGGGGGGGGGGGGGGGGGGGGGGGGGGGGGGGGGGGGGGGGGGGGGGGGGGGGGGGGGGGGGGGGGGGGGGGGGGGGGGGGGGGGGGGGGGGGGGGGGGGGGGGGGGGGGGGGGGGGGGGGGGGGGGGGGGGGGGGGGGGGGGGGGGGGGGGGGGGGGGGGGGGGGGGGGGGGGGGGGGGGGGGGGGGGGGGGGGGGGGGGGGGGGGGGGGGGGGGGGGGGGGGGGGGGGGGGGGGGGGGGGGGGGGGGGGGGGGGGGGGGGGGGGGGGGGGGGGGGGGGGGGGGGGGGGGGGGGGGGGGGGGGGGGGGGGGGGGGGGGGGGGGGGGGGGGGGGGGGGGGGGGGGGGGGGGGGGGGGGGGGGGGGGGGGGGGGGGGGGGGGGGGGGGGGGGGGGGGGGGGGGGGGGGGGGGGGGGGGGGGGGGGGGGGGGGGGGGGGGGGGGGGGGGGGGGGGGGGGGGGGGGGGGGGGGGGGGGGGGGGGGGGGGGGGGGGGGGGGGGGGGGGGGGGGGGGGGGGGGGGGGGGGGGGGGGGGGGGGGGGGGGGGGGGGGGGGGGGGGGGGGGGGGGGGGGGGGGGGGGGGGGGGGGGGGGGGGGGGGGGGGGGGGGGGGGGGGGGGGGGGGGGGGGGGGGGGGGGGGGGGGGGGGGGGGGGGGGGGGGGGGGGGGGGGGGGGGGGGGGGGGGGGGGGGGGGGGGGGGGGGGGGGGGGGGGGGGGGGGGGGGGGGGGGGGGGGGGGGGGGGGGGGGGGGGGGGGGGGGGGGGGGGGGGGGGGGGGGGGGGGGGGGGGGGGGGGGGGGGGGGGGGGGGGGGGGGGGGGGGGGGGGGGGGGGGGGGGGGGGGGGGGGGGGGGGGGGGGGGGGGGGGGGGGGGGGGGGGGGGGGGGGGGGGGGGGGGGGGGGGGGGGGGGGGGGGGGGGGGGGGGGGGGGGGGGGGGGGGGGGGGGGGGGGGGGGGGGGGGGGGGGGGGGGGGGGGGGGGGGGGGGGGGGGGGGGGGGGGGGGGGGGGGGGGGGGGGGGGGGGGGGGGGGGGGGGGGGGGGGGGGGGGGGGGGGGGGGGGGGGGGGGGGGGGGGGGGGGGGGGGGGGGGGGGGGGGGGGGGGGGGGGGGGGGGGGGGGGGGGGGGGGGGGGGGGGGGGGGGGGGGGGGGGGGGGGGGGGGGGGGGGGGGGGGGGGGGGGGGGGGGGGGGGGGGGGGGGGGGGGGGGGGGGGGGGGGGGGGGGGGGGGGGGGGGGGGGGGGGGGGGGGGGGGGGGGGGGGGGGGGGGGGGGGGGGGGGGGGGGGGGGGGGGGGGGGGGGGGGGGGGGGGGGGGGGGGGGGGGGGGGGGGGGGGGGGGGGGGGGGGGGGGGGGGGGGGGGGGGGGGGGGGGGGGGGGGGGGGGGGGGGGGGGGGGGGGGGGGGGGGGGGGGGGGGGGGGGGGGGGGGGGGGGGGGGGGGGGGGGGGGGGGGGGGGGGGGGGGGGGGGGGGGGGGGGGGGGGGGGGGGGGGGGGGGGGGGGGGGGGGGGGGGGGGGGGGGGGGGGGGGGGGGGGGGGGGGGGGGGGGGGGGGGGGGGGGGGGGGGGGGGGGGGGGGGGGGGGGGGGGGGGGGGGGGGGGGGGGGGGGGGGGGGGGGGGGGGGGGGGGGGGGGGGGGGGGGGGGGGGGGGGGGGGGGGGGGGGGGGGGGGGGGGGGGGGGGGGGGGGGGGGGGGGGGGGGGGGGGGGGGGGGGGGGGGGGGGGGGGGGGGGGGGGGGGGGGGGGGGGGGGGGGGGGGGGGGGGGGGGGGGGGGGGGGGGGGGGGGGGGGGGGGGGGGGGGGGGGGGGGGGGGGGGGGGGGGGGGGGGGGGGGGGGGGGGGGGGGGGGGGGGGGGGGGGGGGGGGGGGGGGGGGGGGGGGGGGGGGGGGGGGGGGGGGGGGGGGGGGGGGGGGGGGGGGGGGGGGGGGGGGGGGGGGGGGGGGGGGGGGGGGGGGGGGGGGGGGGGGGGGGGGGGGGGGGGGGGGGGGGGGGGGGGGGGGGGGGGGGGGGGGGGGGGGGGGGGGGGGGGGGGGGGGGGGGGGGGGGGGGGGGGGGGGGGGGGGGGGGGGGGGGGGGGGGGGGGGGGGGGGGGGGGGGGGGGGGGGGGGGGGGGGGGGGGGGGGGGGGGGGGGGGGGGGGGGGGGGGGGGGGGGGGGGGGGGGGGGGGGGGGGGGGGGGGGGGGGGGGGGGGGGGGGGGGGGGGGGGGGGGGGGGGGGGGGGGGGGGGGGGGGGGGGGGGGGGGGGGGGGGGGGGGGGGGGGGGGGGGGGGGGGGGGGGGGGGGGGGGGGGGGGGGGGGGGGGGGGGGGGGGGGGGGGGGGGGGGGGGGGGGGGGGGGGGGGGGGGGGGGGGGGGGGGGGGGGGGGGGGGGGGGGGGGGGGGGGGGGGGGGGGGGGGGGGGGGGGGGGGGGGGGGGGGGGGGGGGGGGGGGGGGGGGGGGGGGGGGGGGGGGGGGGGGGGGGGGGGGGGGGGGGGGGGGGGGGGGGGGGGGGGGGGGGGGGGGGGGGGGGGGGGGGGGGGGGGGGGGGGGGGGGGGGGGGGGGGGGGGGGGGGGGGGGGGGGGGGGGGGGGGGGGGGGGGGGGGGGGGGGGGGGGGGGGGGGGGGGGGGGGGGGGGGGGGGGGGGGGGGGGGGGGGGGGGGGGGGGGGGGGGGGGGGGGGGGGGGGGGGGGGGGGGGGGGGGGGGGGGGGGGGGGGGGGGGGGGGGGGGGGGGGGGGGGGGGGGGGGGGGGGGGGGGGGGGGGGGGGGGGGGGGGGGGGGGGGGGGGGGGGGGGGGGGGGGGGGGGGGGGGGGGGGGGGGGGGGGGGGGGGGGGGGGGGGGGGGGGGGGGGGGGGGGGGGGGGGGGGGGGGGGGGGGGGGGGGGGGGGGGGGGGGGGGGGGGGGGGGGGGGGGGGGGGGGGGGGGGGGGGGGGGGGGGGGGGGGGGGGGGGGGGGGGGGGGGGGGGGGGGGGGGGGGGGGGGGGGGGGGGGGGGGGGGGGGGGGGGGGGGGGGGGGGGGGGGGGGGGGGGGGGGGGGGGGGGGGGGGGGGGGGGGGGGGGGGGGGGGGGGGGGGGGGGGGGGGGGGGGGGGGGGGGGGGGGGGGGGGGGGGGGGGGGGGGGGGGGGGGGGGGGGGGGGGGGGGGGGGGGGGGGGGGGGGGGGGGGGGGGGGGGGGGGGGGGGGGGGGGGGGGGGGGGGGGGGGGGGGGGGGGGGGGGGGGGGGGGGGGGGGGGGGGGGGGGGGGGGGGGGGGGGGGGGGGGGGGGGGGGGGGGGGGGGGGGGGGGGGGGGGGGGGGGGGGGGGGGGGGGGGGGGGGGGGGGGGGGGGGGGGGGGGGGGGGGGGGGGGGGGGGGGGGGGGGGGGGGGGGGGGGGGGGGGGGGGGGGGGGGGGGGGGGGGGGGGGGGGGGGGGGGGGGGGGGGGGGGGGGGGGGGGGGGGGGGGGGGGGGGGGGGGGGGGGGGGGGGGGGGGGGGGGGGGGGGGGGGGGGGGGGGGGGGGGGGGGGGGGGGGGGGGGGGGGGGGGGGGGGGGGGGGGGGGGGGGGGGGGGGGGGGGGGGGGGGGGGGGGGGGGGGGGGGGGGGGGGGGGGGGGGGGGGGGGGGGGGGGGGGGGGGGGGGGGGGGGGGGGGGGGGGGGGGGGGCCCGAGTTATGTGAACAGTTCAAGAATCTCAGGTTGGAGATGGTTCCTAAGGGATATTTGGCAACACTTGAGTTAAAGCCTACTTTGCTTGATAGGATCAGAGAAGCTCAAAAGGGCGATAAGGAGATTGCCGAGATAAAAGAGAATATGGCTAAAGGTAAGGCAGAAGGTTTCCATGAGGATGAACATGGAGCCATATGGTTTGAGAAGCGTATTTGTGTACCTCAAGATGCAGATATCAGGAAGTTGATTCTTCAGGAGGCGCATGATTCACCTTATTCTATTCACCCAGGTAATACTAAGATGTATTTGGATTTGAGGGAAAGATTTTGGTGGCCTAGCCTGAAGAGGGAAATTGTTGGGTATATTGCAACATGTGATGTGTGCCAGCGAGTTAAAGCAGAACATCAGAGGCCAGCAGGTTTGTTACAACCATTGCCTATACCTGATTGGAAGTGGGATGAGATTGGTATGGACTTCATTACAGGTTTACCCAGGACTCGGTCAGGATATGATTCTATTTGGGTAGTTGTTGATCGTCTGACTAAAGTTGCTCACTTCATCCCGGTAAAGACTACTTATACCAGTGCTCAGCTAGCAAAAATTTATGTCTAAAATTGTTTGTTTGCATGGAGTTCCAAGGAAGGTAGTGTCTGATAGAGGTACTCAGTTCACATCCAAATTTTGGCGTCAGTTGCATGAATCCTTGGGCACCAGGTTGGAGTTCAGTACAGCTTTCCATCCAGAGACAGATGGGCAGACAGAGAGGGTAAATCAGATTTTGGAGGATATGTTGAGAGCTTGTGCTTTGGACTATGGGTCCAGTTGGGATGATAATTTACCTTATGCAGAGTTCTCATATAATAACAGTTACCAGGCTAGTCTGAAGATGGCACCATTTGAGGCCCCCCCCCCCCCCCCCCCCCCCCCCCCCCCCCCCCCCCCCCCCCCCCCCCCCCCCCCCCCCCCCCCCCCCCCCCCCCCCCCCCCCCCCCCCCCCCCCCCCCCCCCCCCCCCCCCCTGATCAGGGATGCTGAGGAGAAGGTCAAGTTGATCCGTGGCAGGCTGAAGATAGCACAGTCCAGGCAGAAGAGTTATGCAGATGCAAGACGTAAGGAGGTGACATATGAGGTAGGAGACCATGCATATCTTAGAGTTTCACCACTTCATGGAATTAAGAGGTTTGGAATCAAGGGTAAGTTAGCACCACGTTTTGTGGGGCATTACAAGATCTTGGAGCGTAGAGGAGAGGTAGCTTATCAACTAGAGTTGCCAGAATCCTTGTTAGGAGTTCATAATGTGTTTCATGTATCTCAGTTGAAGAAGTGCCATGCAGAGATGATGGATGTTCCATTGAGGGACACGGTGCCACTTGAGGCAATTCAGTTGGAGAGTGATTTGACATATGAGGAGAAGCCTATTAAGATTTTGGAGACAGCATCGAGAGTTACTCGCACCAAGACAATCAAGTTATGCAAGGTTCAGTGGGATCATCATGCAGAGGAGGAAGCTACCTCAGAACGAGAGGAAGATCTCAAGCAGGATCATCCACACCTATTTGCTAGCCAGCCCGAATCTCGAGGGCGAGATTCATCTTAAGGGGAGTAGGTTTGTAACATCCGGGGGGGGGGGGGGGGGGGGGGGGGGGGGGGGGGGGGGGGGGGGGGGGGGGGGGGGGGGGGGGGGGGGGGGGGGGGGGGGGGGGGGGGGGGGGGGGGGGGGGGGGGGGGGGGGGGGGGGGGGGGGGGGGGGGGGGGGGGGGGGGGGGGGGGGGGGGGGGGGGGGGGGGGGGGGGGGGGGGGGGGGGGGGGGGGGGGGGGGGGGGGGGGGGGGGGGGGGGGGGGGGGGGGGGGGGGGGGGGGGGGGGGGGGGGGGGGGGGGGGGGGGGGGGGGGGGGGGGGGGGGGGGGGGGGGGGGGGGGGGGGGGGGGGGGGGGGGGGGGGGGGGGGGGGGGGGGGGGGGGGGGGGGGGGGGGGGGGGGGGGGGGGGGGGGGGGGGGGGGGGGGGGGGGGGGGGGGGGGGGGGGGGGGGGGGGGGGGGGGGGGGGGGGGGGGGGGGGGGGGGGGGGGGGGGGGGGGGGGGGGGGGGGGGGGGGGGGGGGGGGGGGGGGGGGGGGGGGGGGGGGGGGGGGGGGGGGGGGGGGGGGGGGGGGGGGGGGGGGGGGGGGGGGGGGGGGGGGGGGGGGGGGGGGGGGGGGGGGGGGGGGGGGGGGGGGGGGGGGGGGGGGGGGGGGGGGGGGGGGGGGGGGGGGGGGGGGGGGGGGGGGGGGGGGGGGGGGGGGGGGGGGGGGGGGGGGGGGGGGGGGGGGGGGGGGGGGGGGGGGGGGGGGGGGGGGGGGGGGGGGGGGGGGGGGGGGGGGGGGGGGGGGGGGGGGGGGGGGGGGGGGGGGGGGGGGGGGGGGGGGGGGGGGGGGGGGGGGGGGGGGGGGGGGGGGGGGGGGGGGGGGGGGGGGGGGGGGGGGGGGGGGGGGGGGGGGGGGGGGGGGGGGGGGGGGGGGGGGGGGGGGGGGGGGGGGGGGGGGGGGGGGGGGGGGGGGGGGGGGGGGGGGGGGGGGGGGGGGGGGGGGGGGGGGGGGGGGGGGGGGGGGGGGGGGGGGGGGGGGGGGGGGGGGGGGGGGGGGGGGGGGGGGGGGGGGGGGGGGGGGGGGGGGGGGGGGGGGGGGGGGGGGGGGGGGGGGGGGGGGGGGGGGGGGGGGGGGGGGGGGGGGGGGGGGGGGGGGGGGGGGGGGGGGGGGGGGGGGGGGGGGGGGGGGGGGGGGGGGGGGGGGGGGGGGGGGGGGGGGGGGGGGGGGGGGGGGGGGGGGGGGGGGGGGGGGGGGGGGGGGGGGGGGGGGGGGGGGGGGGGGGGGGGGGGGGGGGGGGGGGGGGGGGGGGGGGGGGGGGGGGGGGGGGGGGGGGGGGGGGGGGGGGGGGGGGGGGGGGGGGGGGGGGGGGGGGGGGGGGGGGGGGGGGGGGGGGGGGGGGGGGGGGGGGGGGGGGGGGGGGGGGGGGGGGGGGGGGGGGGGGGGGGGGGGGGGGGGGGGGGGGGGGGGGGGGGGGGGGGGGGGGGGGGGGGGGGGGGGGGGGGGGGGGGGGGGGGGGGGGGGGGGGGGGGGGGGGGGGGGGGGGGGGGGGGGGGGGGGGGGGGGGGGGGGGGGGGGGGGGGGGGGGGGGGGGGGGGGGGGGGGGGGGGGGGGGGGGGGGGGGGGGGGGGGGGGGGGGGGGGGGGGGGGGGGGGGGGGGGGGGGGGGGGGGGGGGGGGGGGGGGGGGGGGGGGGGGGGGGGGGGGGGGGGGGGGGGGGGGGGGGGGGGGGGGGGGGGGGGGGGGGGGGGGGGGGGGGGGGGGGGGGGGGGGGGGGGGGGGGGGGGGGGGGGGGGGGGGGGGGGGGGGGGGGGGGGGGGGGGGGGGGGGGGGGGGGGGGGGGGGGGGGGGGGGGGGGGGGGGGGGGGGGGGGGGGGGGGGGGGGGGGGGGGGGGGGGGGGGGGGGGGGGGGGGGGGGGGGGGGGGGGGGGGGGGGGGGGGGGGGGGGGGGGGGGGGGGGGGGGGGGGGGGGGGGGGGGGGGGGGGGGGGGGGGGGGGGGGGGGGGGGGGGGGGGGGGGGGGGGGGGGGGGGGGGGGGGGGGGGGGGGGGGGGGGGGGGGGGGGGGGGGGGGGGGGGGGGGGGGGGGGGGGGGGGGGGGGGGGGGGGGGGGGGGGGGGGGGGGGGGGGGGGGGGGGGGGGGGGGGGGGGGGGGGGGGGGGGGGGGGGGGGGGGGGGGGGGGGGGGGGGGGGGGGGGGGGGGGGGGGGGGGGGGGGGGGGGGGGGGGGGGGGGGGGGGGGGGGGGGGGGGGGGGGGGGGGGGGGGGGGGGGGGGGGGGGGGGGGGGGGGGGGGGGGGGGGGGGGGGGGGGGGGGGGGGGGGGGGGGGGGGGGGGGGGGGGGGGGGGGGGGGGGGGGGGGGGGGGGGGGGGGGGGGGGGGGGGGGGGGGGGGGGGGGGGGGGGGGGGGGGGGGGGGGGGGGGGGGGGGGGGGGGGGGGGGGGGGGGGGGGGGGGGGGGGGGGGGGGGGGGGGGGGGGGGGGGGGGGGGGGGGGGGGGGGGGGGGGGGGGGGGGGGGGGGGGGGGGGGGGGGGGGGGGGGGGGGGGGGGGGGGGGGGGGGGGGGGGGGGGGGGGGGGGGGGGGGGGGGGGGGGGGGGGGGGGGGGGGGGGGGGGGGGGGGGGGGGGGGGGGGGGGGGGGGGGGGGGGGGGGGGGGGGGGGGGGGGGGGGGGGGGGGGGGGGGGGGGGGGGGGGGGGGGGGGGGGGGGGGGGGGGGGGGGGGGGGGGGGGGGGGGGGGGGGGGGGGGGGGGGGGGGGGGGGGGGGGGGGGGGGGGGGGGGGGGGGGGGGGGGGGGGGGGGGGGGGGGGGGGGGGGGGGGGGGGGGGGGGGGGGGGGGGGGGGGGGGGGGGGGGGGGGGGGGGGGGGGGGGGGGGGGGGGGGGGGGGGGGGGGGGGGGGGGGGGGGGGGGGGGGGGGGGGGGGGGGGGGGGGGGGGGGGGGGGGGGGGGGGGGGGGGGGGGGGGGGGGGGGGGGGGGGGGGGGGGGGGGGGGGGGGGGGGGGGGGGGGGGGGGGGGGGGGGGGGGGGGGGGGGGGGGGGGGGGGGGGGGGGGGGGGGGGGGGGGGGGGGGGGGGGGGGGGGGGGGGGGGGGGGGGGGGGGGGGGGGGGGGGGGGGGGGGGGGGGGGGGGGGGGGGGGGGGGGGGGGGGGGGGGGGGGGGGGGGGGGGGGGGGGGGGGGGGGGGGGGGGGGGGGGGGGGGGGGGGGGGGGGGGGGGGGGGGGGGGGGGGGGGGGGGGGGGGGGGGGGGGGGGGGGGGGGGGGGGGGGGGGGGGGGGGGGGGGGGGGGGGGGGGGGGGGGGGGGGGGGGGGGGGGGGGGGGGGGGGGGGGGGGGGGGGGGGGGGGGGGGGGGGGGGGGGGGGGGGGGGGGGGGGGGGGGGGGGGGGGGGGGGGGGGGGGGGGGGGGGGGGGGGGGGGGGGGGGGGGGGGGGGGGGGGGGGGGGGGGGGGGGGGGGGGGGGGGGGGGGGGGGGGGGGGGGGGGGGGGGGGGGGGGGGGGGGGGGGGGGGGGGGGGGGGGGGGGGGGGGGGGGGGGGGGGGGGGGGGGGGGGGGGGGGGGGGGGGGGGGGGGGGGGGGGGGGGGGGGGGGGGGGGGGGGGGGGGGGGGGGGGGGGGGGGGGGGGGGGGGGGGGGGGGGGGGGGGGGGGGGGGGGGGGGGGGGGGGGGGGGGGGGGGGGGGGGGGGGGGGGGGGGGGGGGGGGGGGGGGGGGGGGGGGGGGGGGGGGGGGGGGGGGGGGGGGGGGGGGGGGGGGGGGGGGGGGGGGGGGGGGGGGGGGGGGGGGGGGGGGGGGGGGGGGGGGGGGGGGGGGGGGGGGGGGGGGGGGGGGGGGGGGGGGGGGGGGGGGGGGGGGGGGGGGGGGGGGGGGGGGGGGGGGGGGGGGGGGGGGGGGGGGGGGGGGGGGGGGGGGGGGGGGGGGGGGGGGGGGGGGGGGGGGGGGGGGGGGGGGGGGGGGGGGGGGGGGGGGGGGGGGGGGGGGGGGGGGGGGGGGGGGGGGGGGGGGGGGGGGGGGGGGGGGGGGGGGGGGGGGGGGGGGGGGGGGGGGGGGGGGGGGGGGGGGGGGGGGGGGGGGGGGGGGGGGGGGGGGGGGGGGGGGGGGGGGGGGGGGGGGGGGGGGGGGGGGGGGGGGGGGGGGGGGGGGGGGGGGGGGGGGGGGGGGGGGGGGGGGGGGGGGGGGGGGGGGGGGGGGGGGGGGGGGGGGGGGGGGGGGGGGGGGGGGGGGGGGGGGGGGGGGGGGGGGGGGGGGGGGGGGGGGGGGGGGGGGGGGGGGGGGGGGGGGGGGGGGGGGGGGGGGGGGGGGGGGGGGGGGGGGGGGGGGGGGGGGGGGGGGGGGGGGGGGGGGGGGGGGGGGGGGGGGGGGGGGGGGGGGGGGGGGGGGGGGGGGGGGGGGGGGGGGGGGGGGGGGGGGGGGGGGGGGGGGGGGGGGGGGGGGGGGGGGGGGGGGGGGGGGGGGGGGGGGGGGGGGGGGGGGGGGGGGGGGGGGGGGGGGGGGGGGGGGGGGGGGGGGGGGGGGGGGGGGGGGGGGGGGGGGGGGGGGGGGGGGGGGGGGGGGGGGGGGGGGGGGGGGGGGGGGGGGGGGGGGGGGGGGGGGGGGGGGGGGGGGGGGGGGGGGGGGGGGGGGGGGGGGGGGGGGGGGGGGGGGGGGGGGGGGGGGGGGGGGGGGGGGGGGGGGGGGGGGGGGGGGGGGGGGGGGGGGGGGGGGGGGGGGGGGGGGGGGGGGGGGGGGGGGGGGGGGGGGGGGGGGGGGGGGGGGGGGGGGGGGGGGGGGGGGGGGGGGGGGGGGGGGGGGGGGGGGGGGGGGGGGGGGGGGGGGGGGGGGGGGGGGGGGGGGGGGGGGGGGGGGGGGGGGGGGGGGGGGGGGGGGGGGGGGGGGGGGGGGGGGGGGGGGGGGGGGGGGGGGGGGGGGGGGGGGGGGGGGGGGGGGGGGGGGGGGGGGGGGGGGGGGGGGGGGGGGGGGGGGGGGGGGGGGGGGGGGGGGGGGGGGGGGGGGGGGGGGGGGGGGGGGGGGGGGGGGGGGGGGGGGGGGGGGGGGGGGGGGGGGGGGGGGGGGGGGGGGGGGGGGGGGGGGGGGGGGGGGGGGGGGGGGGGGGGGGGGGGGGGGGGGGGGGGGGGGGGGGGGGGGGGGGGGGGGGGGGGGGGGGGGGGGGGGGGGGGGGGGGGGGGGGGGGGGGGGGGGGGGGGGGGGGGGGGGGGGGGGGGGGGGGGGGGGGGGGGGGGGGGGGGGGGGGGGGGGGGGGGGGGGGGGGGGGGGGGGGGGGGGGGGGGGGGGGGGGGGGGGGGGGGGGGGGGGGGGGGGGGGGGGGGGGGGGGGGGGGGGGGGGGGGGGGGGGGGGGGGGGGGGGGGGGGGGGGGGGGGGGGGGGGGGGGGGGGGGGGGGGGGGGGGGGGGGGGGGGGGGGGGGGGGGGGGGGGGGGGGGGGGGGGGGGGGGGGGGGGGGGGGGGGGGGGGGGGGGGGGGGGGGGGGGGGGGGGGGGGGGGGGGGGGGGGGGGGGGGGGGGGGGGGGGGGGGGGGGGGGGGGGGGGGGGGGGGGGGGGGGGGGGGGGGGGGGGGGGGGGGGGGGGGGGGGGGGGGGGGGGGGGGGGGGGGGGGGGGGGGGGGGGGGGGGGGGGGGGGGGGGGGGGGGGGGGGGGGGGGGGGGGGGGGGGGGGGGGGGGGGGGGGGGGGGGGGGGGGGGGGGGGGGGGGGGGGGGGGGGGGGGGGGGGGGGGGGGGGGGGGGGGGGGGGGGGGGGGGGGGGGGGGGGGGGGGGGGGGGGGGGGGGGGGGGGGGGGGGGGGGGGGGGGGGGGGGGGGGGGGGGGGGGGGGGGGGGGGGGGGGGGGGGGGGGGGGGGGGGGGGGGGGGGGGGGGGGGGGGGGGGGGGGGGGGGGGGGGGGGGGGGGGGGGGGGGGGGGGGGGGGGGGGGGGGGGGGGGGGGGGGGGGGGGGGGGGGGGGGGGGGGGGGGGGGGGGGGGGGGGGGGGGGGGGGGGGGGGGGGGGGGGGGGGGGGGGGGGGGGGGGGGGGGGGGGGGGGGGGGGGGGGGGGGGGGGGGGGGGGGGGGGGGGGGGGGGGGGGGGGGGGGGGGGGGGGGGGGGGGGGGGGGGGGGGGGGGGGGGGGGGGGGGGGGGGGGGGGGGGGGGGGGGGGGGGGGGGGGGGGGGGGGGGGGGGGGGGGGGGGGGGGGGGGGGGGGGGGGGGGGGGGGGGGGGGCCGCGCTGCGGCGCTATGCTTCGCTGCTTCTCTTTTTTTTAAACATAAACAACAGCAGTAAAACAAAATAAATAAAATAACATACACAATATAAAATCTAAATAAAAAAACCTAGACACACAGTAAAAAATAGCCCTATAGCTATAAACTACAGGAACATTAGTTCCAATACTAATGCAATTTTGTAAAATCCTTTTGATGCAATAGGTCACTCAAACACCAATAAAAACCACAAATAAAATACTTTGAAGATTGCAAAAATTACCAGAACATATCAGATGAACTGGAAATAATATTCTGCACATTATGAACATTTTTATAATATGGGAGAAGTCACGTTATCTCCAGTCCAAATAAATTGCCTTTTTGTTGCATAATGAAAAGGATATTGCAGAAGAGCAAATAATGCATGGAAAATACGATATGCATATGAATGATCTATTAACATCCTAATTTAGGAAAATTGGGATGTTACAAACCTACCCCCCTTAAGATGAATCTCGCCCTCGAGATTCGGGCTGGCTAGCAAATAGGTGTGGGTGATCCTGCTTTAGATCTTCCTCTCGTTCCCAGGTAGCTTCCTCCTCTATGTGATGATCCCACTGAACCTTGCATAACTTGATTGTCTTGGTGCGAGTAACTCTCTGTGCTGTCTTCAGAATCTTAACAGGCTTCTCCTCATATGTCAAATCACTCTCCAACTGAATTGCCTCAAGTGGCACTGTGTCCCTCAATGGAACATCCATCATCTCTGCATGGCACTTCTTCAACTAAGATACATGAAACACATTATGAACTCCTGACAAGGATTCTGGCAACTCCAGCTGATAAGCTACCTCTCCTCTACGCTCCAAGATCTTGTAAGGCCCCACAAAACGTGGTGCTAACTTACCCTTGATTCCAAACCTCTTAATTCCACAAACTGGTGAAACTCTAAGGTATGCACTGTCTCCTACCTCATATGTCACCTCCTTACATTTTGCATCAGCATAACTCTTCTGCCTGGACTGTGCTATCTTCAGCCTGTCACGATCAACTTGACCTTCTCCTCAGCATCTCTGATCAAGTCTAGTCCAAAGAATTGATGCTCTCCAACCTCATCCCACGTCAATGGTGTCCTGCACTTCCTACCATACAATACCTCAAATGGTGCCATCTTCAGACTAGCCTGGTAACTGTTATTATATGAGAACTCTGCATAAGGTAAATTATCATCCCAACTGGACCCATAGTCCAAAGCACAAGCTCTCAACATATCCTCCAAAATCTGATTTACCCTCTCTGTCTGTGTATGGAAAGTTGTACTGAACTCTAGCCTGGTGCCCAAGGATTCATGCAACTGACGCCAAAATTTGGATTTGAACTGAGTACCTCTATCAGACACTACCTTCCTTGGAACTCCATGCAGACAAACAATTTTAGACATATAAATTTTTGCTTGCTGAGCACTGGTATAAGTAGTCTTTACCGGGATGAAGTGAGCGACTTTAGTCAAACGATCAACAACTACCCAAATAGAATCATATCCTGACCGAGTCCTGGGTAGACCTATAATGAAATCCATACCAATATCATCCCACTTCCATTCAGGTATAGGCAATGGTTGTAACAAACATGTTGGCCTCTGATGTTCTGCTTTAACTCGCTGGCACACATCACATGTTACAATATAACCAGCAATTTCGCTCTTCAGGCTAGGCCACCAAAATCTTTCCCTCAAATCCAAATACATCTTAGTATTACATGGGTGAATAGAATAAGGTGAATCATGCGCCTCCTGAAGAATCAACTTCCTGATATCTGCATCTTGAGGTACACAAATACGCTTCTCGAACCATATGGATCCATGTTCATCCTCATGGAAACCTTCTGCCTTACCTTTAACCATATTCTCTTTTATCTCAGCAATCTCCTTATCATTCTTTTGAGCTTCTCTGATCCTGTCAAGCAAAGTAGGCTTTACCTGAAGTGTTGCTAAATATCCCTTAGGAACCATCTCCAACCTGAGATTCCTGAACTGTTCACATAACTCGGGTGGCATATTATCAATATTAATTGCATTAGCATGGCTCCTACGACTCAATGCATCAGCAACAACATTAGCCTTGCCAGGATGATACTGCACATTCAAATCATAATCCTTAATGAGCTCCAACCATCTCCTCTGCCTAAGGTTCAAATCCTTTTGAGTAAAAATATACTTCAAGCTCTTATGATCAGTAAATATATCACAATGATTACCAATAAGATATGGCCTCCAAGTTTTCAATGCATGCACAACTGAGGCTAACTCCAAATCATGTTTAGGATAATTATGCTCATGATTCTTAAGCTAACATGAAGCATATGACATAACTTTACCTTCCTGCATCAAAACACTGCCAAGTTCTTGACGAGAAGCATCACAATATACCTGGAAGTCCTTATGTATATCCGGCAGAGTTAAAACTCCTGCTGTAACCAAACGCTGCTTCAATTCCTGAAAGTTGGCTTCACATTCATCAGTCCAAACAAACTTCTTCTCCTTCTTCAATAATTCAGTCATAGGCTTTGCAATCTTGGAAAAGTTCTCAATAAACCTCCTCTAATAACCTGCAAGGCCCAAAAATCTGTGAATCTCTCCAACTGACATGGGTGTCTCCCACTCTGTAACTGCAGCAACGGGGGGGGGGGGGGGGGGGGGGGGGGGGGGGGGGGGGGGGGGGGGGGGGGGGGGGGGGGGGGGGGGGGGGGGGGGGGGGGGGGGGGGGGGGGGGGGGGGGGGGGGGGGGGGGGGGGGGGGGGGGGGGGGGGGGGGGGGGGGGGGGGGGGGGGGGGGGGGGGGGGGGGGGGGGGGGGGGGGGGGGGGGGGGGGGGGGGGGGGGGGGGGGGGGGGGGGGGGGGGGGGGGGGGGGGGGGGGGGGGGGGGGGGGGGGGGGGGGGGGGGGGGGGGGGGGGGGGGGGGGGGGGGGGGGGGGGGGGGGGGGGGGGGGGGGGGGGGGGGGGGGGGGGGGGGGGGGGGGGGGGGGGGGGGGGGGGGGGGGGGGGGGGGGGGGGGGGGGGGGGGGGGGGGGGGGGGGGGGGGGGGGGGGGGGGGGGGGGGGGGGGGGGGGGGGGGGGGGGGGGGGGGGGGGGGGGGGGGGGGGGGGGGGGGGGGGGGGGGGGGGGGGGGGGGGGGGGGGGGGGGGGGGGGGGGGGGGGGGGGGGGGGGGGGGGGGGGGGGGGGGGGGGGGGGGGGGGGGGGGGGGGGGGGGGGGGGGGGGGGGGGGGGGGGGGGGGGGGGGGGGGGGGGGGGGGGGGGGGGGGGGGGGGGGGGGGGGGGGGGGGGGGGGGGGGGGGGGGGGGGGGGGGGGGGGGGGGGGGGGGGGGGGGGGGGGGGGGGGGGGGGGGGGGGGGGGGGGGGGGGGGGGGGGGGGGGGGGGGGGGGGGGGGGGGGGGGGGGGGGGGGGGGGGGGGGGGGGGGGGGGGGGGGGGGGGGGGGGGGGGGGGGGGGGGGGGGGGGGGGGGGGGGGGGGGGGGGGGGGGGGGGGGGGGGGGGGGGGGGGGGGGGGGGGGGGGGGGGGGGGGGGGGGGGGGGGGGGGGGGGGGGGGGGGGGGGGGGGGGGGGGGGGGGGGGGGGGGGGGGGGGGGGGGGGGGGGGGGGGGGGGGGGGGGGGGGGGGGGGGGGGGGGGGGGGGGGGGGGGGGGGGGGGGGGGGGGGGGACTTACACACATCTTTGATCCTCTTCCCTCCTGGTGCACTGAGAGTAATAGATAGACTGGCACAATGAATACGACATTTATATAACTGCAACCAATCCATACCCAAAATAATATCCAGACCTTGTGACTTCAATATAATCAAATCCGTAGTAAAATCATGCTTTCCAATAGACAAAGTCAACTGATGGCAACCAACACCTGCTATCATCTCAGCTCCTGGGGAACTCACTCTAATAGCCATACTATGTGTTTTGGTTGGCAATCCATGTTTATCAACAAATACCCTCGAAATAAATGAATGTGATGCACTAGTATCAAAAAGAACAAGCGCGGGTACTGAGTTAATCAAGAACTTACCAATCATTGCATCAGGTTCATTATAGACCTCCTCAACATTAACATGGTTGACATGACCCTTTTGGAAGGGGTTTGGCTTGCTGACTCCTGAATCCCCATTACCGTTCTTGTTCCCTGGACAAGCATTGGAGTAGTGGCCCATCTGCCTACACTTATAGCATTGAACCTGGCTAATATCCCTCTGCACAGGCATACTCTGGTGGCTCTGGTTATTATTCCCTCCATTACCATTACCATTACCTCTACCATTGCCATTGTTACTCTTGTGCCCATTGT
>JAAAWM010009594.1:0-25595 GCA_036873465.1 Thinopyrum obtusiflorum | reverse complement strand
AATCTCATGGTCTAAGGAAATGATACTTGACATTAGAAAAGCTTTAGCATACAAACTACACTATCTTTGTGCTAGGCTTAGGATTGGGTCTTGTCCATCCCGATGCATCCCGGATTTTGTGAAATACCGCGAGGCAAAGGAAACATCACGTGATAACCAAAGATTCACTCAAATATCATTCATGTACTCATTCGATATGGACGTCCACGATTCCGCTATCGGTTTCAACGAAGGGTTTTCGTTCATGTCTATGAGTTACCGAACCTATGGGGTCACAAGCTTAAGGCAATCATAATCTGCCGAGTGTTACTAGGACGGGAGTGATGAGAACATATTTGTGGAATTATTGTTGGGGAACGTAGCAGAAATTCAAAATTTTCTACGCATCACCAAGATCAATCTATGGAGATACTAGCAACGAGAGAGAGGGGAGTGCATCTCCATACCCTTGAAGATCGCTAAGCGGAAGCGTTACAAGAACGTGGTTGATGGAGTCGTACTCGCGGCGATTCAAATCGCGGAAGATCCGATCTAGCGCCGAACGAACGGCGCCTCCGCGTTCAACACACGTACAGCCCGGGGACGTCTTCTCCTTCTTGATCCAGCAAGGGGAGAGGAGAAGTTGAGGGAGAACTCCGACAACACGACGGCGTGGTGGTGGTGGAGCTCGTGGTTCTCCAGCAGGGCTTCGCCAAGCACTACTACGGAGGAGGAGGAGGTGTTGGAGGAGGGAGAGGGCTGCGCCAAGGGAAGGTTGTTCGGCTGCCCTCTCTCTCCCTCACTATATATAGGGGTAAGGGGGTGGAGGAGGCGCCCTAGGGTTCCTTAGGGAGGGGCGGCGGCCACAGGGGAAACCCTAGATGGGTTTGGGCGCCCCACCCCATAGGAAACTTGCCCCCCAAGCCGGGAGGGGGGCTGCCCTAGGGGAGGCGCCCCCACCTCTCCTGGTTACGTGAGAGGGGCTGGGAGGGGTGCACCACCCCTTAGTGGGCTGGTTTGCCCCTTCCCCTTTGGCCCATGAGGCCCTCCAACACTTGCCGGGGCTCCCGAAACACCTTTCGGTCATGCTGGTCATAGCCTGGTACCCCCGAAATACTTCCGGACTCCAATACACTTCGTCCAATATATCGATCTTCACCGCCGGACCATTCCGGAACTCCTCGTGATGTCTGGGATCACATCCGGGACTCCGAACAACCTTCGGTAACCACATACTATTTCCCATAACAACTCTAGCGTCACCGAACCTTAAGTGTGTAGACCCTACGGGTTCAGGAATCATGCAGACATGACCGAGACAACTCTCTGGCCAATAACCAATAGCGGGATCTGGATACCCATGTTGGCTCCCACATGTTCCACGATGATCTCATCGGATGAACCACGATGTCAAGGATTCAAGCAATCCCGTATACAATTCCCTTTGTCTAGCGGTATAGTACTTGCCCGAGATTCGATCGTCGGTATCCCGATACCTTGTTCAATCTCGTTATGGGCAAGTCTCTTTACTCGTTCCGTAACACATCATCCCGTGATCAACCCCTTGGTGGGGGGGGGGGGGGGGGGGGGGGGGGGGGGGGGGGGGGGGGGGGGGGGGGGGGGGGGGGGGGGGGGGGGGGGGGGGGGGGGGGGGGGGGGGGGGGGGGGGGGGGGGGGGGGGGGGGGGGGGGGGGGGGGGGGGGGGGGGGGGGGGGGGGGGGGGGGGGGGGGGGGGGGGGGGGGGGGGGGGGGGGGGGGGGGGGGGGGGGGGGGGGGGGGGGGTTACGGGTTCCGCAGACCTTTGAGAGGTTCGAACTCTGGGGTGCGCACGAAGAACACTCCCTCCATAGCTCGCTCGCTAAACGATCCCACGGCCTAGCTCGACGAACCCAAAGAACGAGAAACATAGAGATTTATCCTGGTTCAGGCCACCTTGCGGTGTAATACCCTACTCCAGCTTTGTGGTGGATTGCGTCGAGGGGCTGAGGATGAACTAGTACAGTGGATGAATAGTCTCAGGAGGTGAGGTGTTCTTGAGCTCGATGAGCTGGTGTGTGTGAGGATGATCTGAATGATCCGTCCTTTTCTACGGTGGTGGCCAGGTCCTATTTATAGTGGCCTTGGTCCTCTTCCCAAATGTTAGGCGGGAAGGGATCCCACAACGGCCAAGTTTGAAGGGAGACAACTAGTACAAGCTATCCTGACAAAAGTAGTCTTCGCCTGCAAAGGCTCAGGTGGTGACGCTGCCGTGGGCTCCGCGACAACCTCCGTCCTGCTGTCCTGGCAATCTTGGTCTTGTTGCACCGATATGGAAACCTTTGCCTGATGCCTCGGGACCCCACGCCTGCGCTTGCCTCCTTAGCACCAAAGAGGAAACTGGTACACTGCGCCCGCTGGCGCCCGCCTGGCCTTGATCGTCCTGGCTCACGTCATGTGAACCTCGCGAGGTGCACCCTGCATTGATATCTCCGCTCCTCAGGAGCCAGCCTAGCGAGGCCGCCCCCAAGGAGGTCTTGGCGTCATCCGCCTCGCGAGGCTTGGCCCCTCGCGAGGGTCTTGAGTTGTTGCTGCCAAAACTGGGCGGTACCGGGCCGTGGACGGTGCCACGCCACGGGCCGCAGGCAGGCAAGTCTTGGTACCCCCGTTCCCAGGATGCCGACAACATTGAAATCAAAGTCGGCTAGTCTAGATATGGAAATAAGATTGTAACCAAGATATTCAATGAGCATAATATTTTGAATAGAGCTATCGTTAGATATGGTCACCTTACCAAGGCCAAGTACCGTACCCGTGGAGTTATCTCCAAAAGTATAATTGCGTGGGCTCTCGTTTTTTGCTAGCTCGCGGAACATGTCTTTATCTCTGGTCATATGGTCAGTACATCCACTATCGAGAATCCACTCTTTCCTCCGGCCATGTAGTCATGAAAGATTGCCATGAGACACTGGTGCAGAGACCTGCTATACAAAAGATTTTTAACCCCTTTCCGTGACGGCGCTTGGAACCGTCACCAAGTGAATGTGGGTGATAGGGGGTCCTTACCACACGACCCAGAAACTGTCGGGGATAGGCCCTCCTGGCACACAAAATGAGCTCGTGTGCGATCTGGTGAGGCATCGAAACCCAATCATTTCCATTCTTATGTACATCCCACATGGTGAATCCCAGAAAAACATTTCCGTTCGTATGTATATCACACACAGTTTTTGGTGTGGAAACGTTTGTGCAAGGTGGCATAATGCAAACAGTTCTCTGCCGGAAGCCGTGTGTGATTGTTAATTGATCGAACACGCCTACTTTCTAGGAACCGTGTGGGTTGTTTGAGTTCATCGACCACGGTGTTGTCTGAGTAATCGTCTGCAATAGAAAACCCCAATAAGCAGGGTAATTAGCCTATTATTGATAATCCATGTAGTAATCAAATTGACATTTCTTATAAAACACACCAGATATTTCATATCCGTGTAACGGAAACCAGGATTTCATAATCGAATTACGTCAGATAGCTTCGGCACTCAGTTACACCTTTACACGACAGCACCAAGTTTCACATGCAACATCAAAAACCTTTGGAAAGTAGCATCATACACGGTAAATAGATAGATGAATCTCATCTGGGAAACTGCAGTAGCGGAAGGCAAATATTGAGCCTTCAGTGAGGTTGAATGTCCTTGCAACTTTAGGCCAGTGGCTATGGATAATTGCCCGCCCAACCTTCATCCTCTTCAGGAAGACTTCAGTATTGTACCGTGGGTGTTGAATGAATACCTTCCTCGCCTTTTGACCATGCAAGTGGTTTGAGAGGTAATCATCGGTGAACTGCTTTGAAAAGTACTAAAAACAAATATATGCATAAATCGATGTTATAAATTTTGAAATGGCGCAAGGGGTAAAAACAAGGTAAAAGAGTTAGTTGTCGTCGGAGCAAGTCTGAGAGTAAGAATAGGGGGTACGTAGGAGGAGGCAAGGCTCTAGCTACGGCGAGGTCGTGCACGCAAGGTTTACGAGTTCAGGCCCTTCTCGAAGGAAGTAATAGCCCTACGTCTCGGTGCCCGGAGGCTTTGTCGACTGGATTATGCGTGAAATTTACAGGGGGTGCTAACCCTTGTGCCAGAGGAGGGGGTGGCTTATATAGAGTGGCTTATATAGGGGGTGCTAACCCTCAGTTACACAGGGTTCAATGGATGCTAATACATGGCATTACTGGTAACGTTAGCTATAAAGGACTATAAATTACCTTTAAGACTACAGAGTGAACCCCTGACGGTTGCCTTCCTGGGGCGGCTTTAGATCTTCTGTACTCTGAGTGATTCTTTGTATGGTCGAGTGACTCTATCTTGTTCGAGTGGAATTGGGGTACCTGAGTGGCATATCTGGTCGAGTGGATTGCACTCTAAGGTGATTTCAGTTAGTATCTTCTGCTGTGCTTCAAATGTTCTTGACTCTAGGGCAGTGTCCTTGGGTAGGGCACCTAGGTCAGGCCTATGACCCTACCCTAGGTACATGTCATCATCATTAGCCCCCGAATGGATTAAGGTCCGAGTGAAGAAGGGTTGAAGTTGGTTCCGACTCGATTCCATGCTTTGGAGGCATTTCACCGGAGTCTGGAAATCATGTTGAAGCTTTAACCTCGTTTCAGTCACCTTGATCAGCTCAGAGGTCGTCGAGTGAATTATGCTGATGATCTTCGAGTGATGTTATGGTGTGAATCCTTGGCGCGATTGGTTGCTCTGCGGTTCCCTGATCTCACGGGATTCGAAATTTCAGAGAAGCGCACGGGACGGAGCGTGCCACAGTAGTCGGAGTGGGTAGACAGGGGCACCTCGATTTTTGTGCTGCCTTTTTCGCCATGTATCGGGTGAGCGACTGTTGCAGGATTTGATAGGATTGCTCGGGCCCACGGGTCAGCCACTCGGAAGTAGGCCCATAAAAGGCGTCGAGGTCGATGCAAGGTACAGTGCGCCTCATTCAATCTGTTCCTCCTCTGCTTCTCCATCGCTTCTTCCTCTGCTCTCGACACCTCCGCTCGGCTCGTGCACATTCCGCCGCCATGGTGAAGGGCAAGACAGCGGCCTTGGAGCGTGCAAAGAAGGCGACAGCAGCGATGAAAGGCAAGAAGACGGCTCGGGGGACGTCGTCGCGGTCCGGTCTACCGCCTGGTTGGATCCAGGGGGACTCGATCCGCTCCACCGTCGAGCGGGAAGATTTGGAGAGGCTCGCTGAGGAAGGCAGATTGCTATTGGATCTTGGAGGTTGCCGGAGGGGGAATCTGAGCCCCGGCCATGCGAGGGTGGGCATGTCCTCCTCACCACGCATGTCGATCGAGGTCTTTCTCTTCCCCTGCATCCATTCTTTAGGGGTTTCTTGAACTTTTTCGGTGCTCAAATTCACCATTTCCCCCCAAACACAATCACGTATCTTGCTACATTCATCTCGCTGTGCGAAAATTTCTTGGGCTGTCAACCACACTGGGGTCTGTTTAAACACATATTCACTTGTCGTTCTCACTCGGTGAAGAAGGCAAATCCGACTGATGAAAAGACGCATGTGATGTAGATGTGCGGGGGTTTAGGAATCCAAACTAGGCGTAGAAGCACTTTTGCTTCCATGACCCTTCCCGAGTCAGTCCGAGGATGGCAGTCGACCTGGTTCTACTGCAAAGATGTCCCGACTCCTGGTCATTCGACCGGTCTCCCCCCTTTCACTATGGAGCGACTCTGCCAACCTTCTTCATTGACTGTGACCCCAGAGGAGAAAGGCGAGGTGTCTCTTTTAGTCGACCAGGTTGTTAACTTAGTCCGGGAGGGTGTGACTGGCATGGATCTATTGGAGGTGTTTCTCAGTCGACGCATCCAGCCTCTCCAAGCCCGTGATCACCCGATGTGGATGTACTTGGGCCCTGGAGACACTGCTCGGGTCCACCCAGAGGAGGTCACAGAGGAGACGGTGGCTCAGTGGCTGAGGAGCATTACCTAAAACAAGGATAACCCCACGAGGTCCAGGAGGGTTCAGCCATTCAACACCAACCACGAGCCAGAAGGGGTCAGGCCCAAAATTCCGAGTGTTTTCTTCTCTTGAACTACAATTGCTTGTGAATCTGATTGATTTTTGTTGACTTGCGCCTTGCAGATTTATACCAAGATGTAGTCAATGCCAAACAGGGAACAGCTCCCGGATGTAGAGGAGAGCGAAGATGGAAGCGCCGACTGGGAACCTGGAGATGACAGTGAGGGAGGCAACAAGGATTCTAGTAGCAGTGAAGAAGTCGACTCGCCGCCTTGCTCTGAGCGGCGTTCCAAGCAGTCGCACGATCCTGCGGGTGGGTGCGGCAAAGCAGCTCCGCCAAGCACACAAGTTCCAAAGCGCACTCGGACTTCGACTCCAGATCCATCAAAGAAGGCTGCGAAGCAGCCCAAGGTTGTGCCCCCGAAGCCTCGGAAGGCTCTGCCCAAGATCAAGGTGGATGTTCCTGTTGCTTCTGCCTAAGTGTTATGTTTCTTCTCTTCGTCTTCTATGTTATTGTCGACTCATTCGCTTGCTTGACCGAGTGAGTTTTGGAGCTTCCAGTGCTGCTACTTCTGGGACGTCCATGGATATTGACAAGGAGCAAGATGACGAGGAAACTGTAGATGCGGCCACTTCTCGAGCAGGTACAGCTCCACAGCCATGGTCTTACTTTGCCAACTGTTCAGACGGTCGACTGAATTCTTACGGTCGAGTGTTTTGTAAGGCCACCAAATGTTATTGAACTTCCAGACGACGATGACCAGGAAAAAGTGCCACAAAAGAACACAGGGAGAAGGGGCAGGACATTGAGCAAGATGGTGCCTGCCAGCAAAGTGTCTCACTTGACATCAGCATCAGAACCAGTCATTCCGCAACTTGGTGATCTAGTTCGGACTTCTGTTTCTTTTGCCGATCCGGTGTTAGACAGATCAACATTCGGTGTCACCTACTCAAGCTCTTGCTCCGACTATGCAACTCCAGGCATCAGCTCCTTCAGCTGCCTCGTCTGTTCCACCAACTCCACTTCTCGTTACTCATCATGTCCCGGAGGACAATGTAGGCGCTGCCAAGGAAGCCATTATCCAAGCAGGCCTAATGATGGACCGAATGAAGGTGTATACGAAACCAGCAAGGTTGCCTATGATGCGAGCTCTGCCCTTCAAGCCAACGTCAAAGTAAGTGGGATTGTAACTTGATCTCCGACTGGCTTTCAGCTCGATCTTTGCTCTGTTAGGATATGGTACTTGAAAATTGCTGCTTTATTATTCGTAAGATATCCGTGGATGAGCGTTTTGGAACCTTATGTGCATCTATCATGAGTTTAGACCTTGCATCCACCCACTGGGTATTTTCTCCTTTGCTTTGTAGCTCTTCCACTTGAGTCGACCAGGTCATGTCGAGTGAACTCTTGAACCAGTGGGGCACGCTGAGTGCACCCACTGGGTGTAGTGCCCGAGACCACCGTCAAATGTTTGATTCGGCAGGGGTCTTTGCGAAGTGTTTGTTTGTGTAACTTCCACTCAGTCTAGACAGGTCGTGCCGAGTGGGAACAGAACCAGTGGGGGCATGCTAAGTGCACCCACTGGGTGTAGTCCCCGAGACCGCGGTCGACTGCGGGCAGTCGGCGGTGGTCTGAGAACAGATGTTGTTGTTGTTGTTGTTGTTTTTTTGCTCCTTCCACTCGCGCTGGGCGGACCATGTCGAGTGGGAAACCGAACCAGTGGGGGCACACCAAGTGCACCCACTGGGTGTAGTCCCCGAGACTGCTGTTGAATGTTTGATTCGGCAGTAGTCTTAGAACTCTTTTTGTCATAATAATCTTTCTTTGCATCTTATCAATCGGAAGTGGCAGATCTTTGTTACTGTCGATTGACTTGTCTTGTTGTTTACTGCAGAAATCTTGTGATCTTGGAAACAAGTTTGCTGATTTGGAGAGGAAGCAGATCCAGCTCAATCTCGACCTAGAGCTAGCCAAGGAGAACTTGCAGAAGGCCAAAGATGAAGCAACTGCAATGGGAGGTAACCATTTGTCGACTTCTCGCCTTGCTATCTTTTCCTTCAAATCTTTAAATTGAGTGATTCCACTCGAACAGATGTGCGTAGTGAGAACCGTCAACTCCAAGCTTGTCTGAAGAATGTTATTTCTCTAGACAAAATGAAGCAGGCCCTGGAGCAGTAGGATCTTGAACTTGCAGCGGCTCGGAAGAAGGCGCGGGAGAAGACTGAACTCACCGACAAGAAGCTGGCTTCAGTCGGCAAGTTGGAAGAAGAGAACGCCAAGCTGAAAACTGTTGTTGGTGAAGCGAAGAAGGAGGTTGTGTAGCTGAAGGAGGAGAAGGTGGCCTTGGCAAACAAAGTTGATGTTCTCACTCGGAAGAGAGACGAACTGGAAACTTATCTGGGAGGTCTTGCCAAGAAGATGTTCCTTATGCTTGAAGGTACCTTTCTTTATCCGATTGGCTGCAGAAAACTTTCCCATTACATTACTGTCACTTCAACACCTTTTTGTGTGTGCAGAATTCTGCCAAAACTTCGAGGAAGAAACTGGGCGGATTGAGACAGATTTGGACCCTATCAATTCCCCCATCAAGGACGAAGCTGCGATGAACGTGCTGTGACTGGAAACCCGCCTCGCCAGTGTTTTGGATTATCTTGCTCGACTGAAAATGGCAGTGTCGTGGATCGACACGGAGCTCTGGCCAGGTGCGACGTTCCAGAATGATCTCGTGTCTCTGATGACTCAACTCAATGAAATCCCTGGCCGAGTGCAGGCGTGGAAGAAGTCATCTGCTCGTTGCGGCGCTGACATTGCTCTGTCTCTAGTCCATGTTCATTGCAAGGAAGTGAAAGAAGAGAAGCTGGCGGCTCTAAAGGTTGCCAACACCAAGAAGCTTCAATTCCAATCCTTCATGAGACCTTCATCGGCGCTGCTACTCGTATTGCAGACGGCATCGACCTTGACAGTTTCATCGAGCGAGTAAGTCCTACTCCTGCCGGGTGAAAACTTGATAACTTGATTCTATTTGCCTCGGAATGCTGAGTGATCCTGTAATCATTAAAACTCTTTCGGGCTTGACACCCGAGTACTTCTGCTGATGGTTTTGAACCTTCATGGATTTATCCGAGCTTGGTTGCTTTATTTGTATTGCCTTCTAATTTTTTGACTTAGGCGAATCTAGGATCGTGGCTGAATTTTCGAGTGAGAGGATTGCTCTCCACTCGGAGTAGTCGTTGTACTTGTGGCGCATCTCGGAGTGCAACCGTGCGTTGTACTTGTGGCGCAGCTTGGAGTGCAACCGTACATTGTACTTGTGGCGCAGCTCTGAGTGCAACCATATGTTGTACTTGTGGCGCAGCTCCGAGTGCAACCATACGTTGTACTTGTGGCGCAGCTCAATGTGCAACCATACGTTGTACTTGTGGCGCAGCTCAGAGTGCAACCATACGTTGTACTTGTGGCGCAGCTCAGAGTGCACGGCCAAGCCTCCGAGTGAGAAGGTTGCTCTTCATTCAGAGGTTTTTTGTAACTTAGGCGAGTACGGGGTCGCAGCTAAGCCCCCGAGTGAGAGAGTTGCTCTTCACTCGAAGTGTTTTTGTAACTTAGGCGAGTATGGGATCGCAGCTAAGCCCCCGAGTGAGAGTGTTGCTCTTCACTCGGAGTGTTTTTGTAACTTAGGCGAGTACGGGATCGCAGCTAAGCCCCCGAGTGAGAGGGTTGCTCTTCACTCGGAGTGTTTTTGTAACTTAGGCGAGTACGGGATCGCAACTGTCGTGGAATTGTCACGGCAGATGTCCTAGTGTGAGGACTTAGTCGTGGAGCCATCGCGATGGGTTAGCTTAAAGGGGTTAAAGCGGGACAAAGGATGCAAGGAGTTTATACTGGTTCGGCCCCTTGCGGTGAAGGTAAAAGCCTAATCCAGTTGAGGTGGAATTGCTAGGGTTTCAATGACCAGGGAGCGAATCCGCTTTGCCTGGCTCTCGATCTGTTGTTTCTTGTCCCTAAACCATCGCCGGGTCGTCCCTTTATATACACAGGTTTACGCCGGGCAGTTTACAGAACCCCGGCCGGCTCATAAACGTGTCCGGCTCGGTTTCTACCCTTTCCTATCTTACAACACAAGTTATACATCACATGGCGGTTTATATCTACGGGCCCTAATCCGCCTTTGGGCCTCGGGCCTTCTCGTTAGATCTCCTCCGTAAAGCGCCATATTCCTTGTCTTCATGGGCTTCAATATGAATAATTCACTATGAGTATAACCCGGCCCCTCCTTGGTGGTTTATACTCAGTAGTTATATCCCCAACATTAGGCCCCAGATTGATTGACTTGTTCATGTCAATCTTCAGTACTTAGAAAAATTCCTTCTTCAACACCTTCGTGAAAATCTTGTAACTCGCCGTGACGTCACATTCCAAGATCATGATAACCCGCCGTGACGTCATCTGCCATTAATTTTATATAGAACCCAAATCTTTTAATACTTCTCCTTTAATGAATCTCCGAAAATTAAGGCGTCTGTGTATCTACAGATCCGTTTTTCGACCTCCTCGATTCCCGCGCCTGCCACTTATCCATTCACCTTATAAATAGGGCCGAGGGTCATTTTCACCTTCCCCCCCCTCGTGCCTCTTTGTCTCATCATCTTCCTCGCGCCGCCCTAGCGCTTCAAACTCAGCCGCCGCCGTCAAGCCTCGTCTTCGACTTCAACTCCGGCTGCTGCATCACCCTGAACGCACCAGAAAATCGCGGCGCCTCTCCGCTGTTCGCTCAGCATCAGTAAGCCTTCCTTTCTTCCACCGCAGATCTGTCTTTAGGGTTTGAGCGTTCATCGGTGTTCGTCGGTGTTCGTCACTGCACAGCAGTTCTTTGATTCAAACCTCAATATTCAACCAATATAGCGATGGCCATAATCCTTCTTTTTTCATCGGTGCATCTCGTTTAAGCAGAAACTCCACTCTGAACCTTTATCAACTGCTTCGGTATCAATATTTAGGTCTGAATATACTTTCATTTTCTGACATATGGCAGATCCAAAATTATAATGAGAACTTGTGAAACCTGTTTTTCCACTACTTAGTTATTTCAGATCTGTACCTTCAATATCAATGCAGGCGGTTTAACTTTAGAAAATGATAACCCGCCAGGTACCATTAGTCCCCTCTTAAACCGCCAATCACTTGTCATTATAATTATGATAACATCAACCTCCGGTTTAACAATTTTGCATGCTTTAACACTTTCTGTCTCTTAACCTGCAACACTTTATGCTTGCCAATCATGAATCTTAAACCGGCACAAACCTTCCTTCAGGTTGTCGAATAAATTGCCAAGTCTTTTTATGCTTGCAACTGGGTTCCTTCCCAGGTTAATGAAGAACAACTGAACGGGTGCGTTGCAACTGGCGCTTTAGCAAAAAAGGAAGTCATCCACTGGAGAGCCCCTGATCCAAAAAATCCTCCTGAGCCCAAGGATGGAGAAGTGATTGTGTTCGTTGATCATCTGGGTCGAGGGTTTAGCCCTCCCGAATCAAAAAATTTCCGTGATGTGCTTGCTAGCTTCCAACTCCACCCTCAAGATATTGGACCTAACTCCGTGTCCAATATTTGTAATTTTCAAGTGTTTTGCGAGGCTTATCTGCAGGAAGAACCCACTTTTGAACTGTTCAGAGACTTTTTCTATTTGAACCTCCGTACTGAATTTACGGATGGGCCCAATACTGAACTTGGCGGGGTTTCAATTCAGAAGAGGAAAGATGCTAGTTTCCCTCACGCCAAGCATCATAGTCACCCCAAAGACTGGAATCAGACTTGGTTCTATTACCGAGATATGTCTCCAGCTGAAGAAAATCCTCTGCCAGGTTATCATGCTCACCGACTTACCAGTACACATCCATTTCCCCAACGACTGAGCGCAAAGGAACGAGCCAAGTATGCACCACAGCTTTCGAAGCTCCGAGCCTTTGTGGCAAACGGTTTAACAGGCATCGACTTTGTCCGTTGCTGGGTTTCTTGGAGTATCTTGCCTCTAAGCCGTCGCCTCGGTTTAATGTGTGAATACACAGTGGACTTAAAAGACCCTCAATGCCATATTGATATCCAGCTATCTGATGCTAAAATTACTGAAGCTGTTAAGAAGATGCTGGATGAGCCGGTGGCCGAATGCAGTAAAACATGGCTTAGTCCTTTCTGTGTTTCCAATAAACCGCCAGCTGTAAGAATCGCGTAACTCTTGTTTTAATCCGACCCTTCTTAATATTCCCATATAACTTTTGTCAATCTTTGACAGGGTGATGATCCATTCTGGAAGAAGAAGCCACAGGACAAACCGGCCAAGACGCCTCGCCCCAAGACTAAGGTTACCAAAAAACCTGCCAAGAAGAAAACCGCCGAGTCCACCGATTTGAACATTGATGATGATGTTGATAACCCGGAATCAGAGGTAGAACTTGATTCTCTTGGCTCCTTTTTCATACACCTCATTGACAATGACTATTATTAGGATGATGCTGAAGCTAGCCATGCTGATGATGTAGAGGTAATTATTCTTTCCTCCGGTTCAGATCCTCTGCCAACACAGAAAACCCGTCAAGCAAATCGGAAAGTAAGATTTTCTCGCCCCCTAGATCACTTGGATCCAAACTTTCTTTTGAAGAAGCAGCAACACGAAGCTCGCCGCACAACCCGGCATAGTGGCCAGGTGGTTACTTCATCCAGTTTACCGAACACGCCGGTTCGTAAACGCCGCCCAGAGGTTTCACCTATTCCTGACACATCTTATCCCAAGGCAGGTTATTTCTAACAACCTCTTAATCCGTCTGATTCAAACTATCAGGGAACATCTCATTCATCTTCTGGCGAGTCAACAGGGACACAGCTTCCACCTCTAAAATCTGTTCCTGGGTAAGTATATTAAACTATCCCTTTATACCTTGTGCTTGCTTATCATACCAACCTTTATGTTCATTCCTTTCAGAGCCAAGGACAGACCCAGCAAAAAGGCCAAATTGAATAAACCGGCTGATGACAATACGGCCACTAAACCGGAGAAAACTCCAGAACCAGAGGAAACAAATGCTGACGCTATGCTTGATGATCCGCCACCGCAAGATCATGACTTTTTTGTTGAACAAGTGGAAGTTGATCCAACAGGCCATGCTGATAAACCGATCAGCCCGGTCAGAGCTGCTCATAAACCGCCAAGCCCACTCAAAGCTGCTGATGACAACACGGATGATGTTGTAGTTACTGGCTTTGGCCACACCACCCCTGGCAACCCTATCGCTTTATCAAAGCATAGTGCCAAGGAAGAACTTTCTGCTATAGACAAGGGCAAGTGGAAAACAGATTTGTCAAGCTATGCCCACCTCAACGCCCAAGACATTCATTCTGGGTTTTTACACCGCCTGTACACAAGCCGCGACTATGAAGCCGGCTTAGTGAACATGATGAAGGAGCGATATGAGGTAAATGCTGTTTACTCTGCATAACTATTCTTCCTTTATGTCCAATTTATAATATCAACTCCAGTAGCCCCCAAGGGCCGGTTTATCTTTTCAAGATGAACCGGGACTTTAGCCTATAAGGTGCAAACTCTTGTTGAACATTTTTGTAAACCAATTGACCACCAAGCTGATTGATAGAAGAAAATCCATAGTGTTAACTTGAGCAAATATGCATTAGCCCCCAAGTGCCAAGAATAATACTTGTATTGAGCTTGGGACTTGTAAAAACTGTTTTTTGATAAAAAGCAAATAGGCATTAGCCCCCAAGTGCCAAGTGCAGAACTTGATATGTGCTTGGGACTTCAAATATATGCTGCTAACTCATAAACTGAACATTACTTGTAGGCTGATCTTAGCAAGAAAGAATCCCAAATCGCCGACCTTCAAGAAAATATTAAGTCCCAACAATCAAAGACGTCCAAAGCCAAAGAGGAACTCATTGGCGCTTTAGCAGCCATGGAAAAATTGAAGGAGAACTTCAAGAACGAGCGTGCGGGCTAGGACACAGAGAAGGCAGCTCTGCTAAAGAGGGCTGAGGACGCTGAAGCGGCCCTTAATCCAGTAACAGAAGAGCTGACTGGCTTGAAACGGCAAATAGATGCCATGACTTCTGCTGTTTTTGGTAAAAAACCTCTTCATAACCTTTTAGCATGTAATATCCACAAAACTGCCGGTTTACTGATTATTGTGTATGATGCAGGATCTCGCATCGCTCACCTTGGCTCAGACATGCGGAATAAATTGAAGGCTGCCTATACTCTTATAGAGCAACTATATACCGGTGCACAACGGATCATCTGTACCGCCTCTCATAACAAGCCGCCCCCAACTTTAATCAAGGGGACATTGGAAAGGCTGTCAATGTTACCTGCCCGGTTTGAAGAATTGAAGAAATCGGCTGCCAGGGCAGGTGCTCCTACTGCATTAACTAGGGCAAAAGCATGGATACCTGATCTTGATCCGGCCGATATTAGAAACGGCTATCCAAGCATAAAGGAGGATGGTTCAGATTTCGATAATGACGACCTCCGAGCCATAACAAGGGAAATGCGTCTACTGGCTAGCAAATTGGCTGAAGAAACTGATCTTTCTCACTATCAGTCGATTTATGATGCCAACAACAAACAGGTTAACGTGCCAACTTATGATGCACAAAATCTTATCTCGCCAATCCGTAAGCACACCTATGCCCCTGATGTTGAACCTTCCACTCTTATAAGTGATGAAGCTGTATTCCAAGCCCTAACTGGGATTGATTGGGTAACCATTGATTTCCAGCCACTGGGTGGAGAGGACGAGGATGAACCGGCGCAGGATGATCCCCAACCTTCAAGTCAGCCCGGCGAAGATTCATGAACCGGTGGCCGGTTTAGCTTCTGAATACTACAACACTTGTGGAAAACAATTATCCTTTTGGGCATCAAAGCGCCTTGTAATAGGCTAGTTTAAACGCTTGGTCTGCTATGCCATCGTGCATATTCACTTTGCATGACACTGTTAATCCGCCATGATTAAGATATGCTATGTTTGTTTATGATCCTTAGCAGCTTATTCAACCTGTTCCTGCATACAACAGGTTTAAAGTGTCCTGGCGGTTTACCGTCGGACGGGTCATAATGCCCAACATATAACCAGGGTTTATAACCAAGGCTGTGCTTAAGAATAATCAAATATGAAATATATCATACCTGTGATATTGAACCACGTTGTTGGTTTACCAACCTATTGTGGTAAGGGTGATAACCCAAATCCTGAGTATTGATAAGTCCTCCTATGTGTTGCCGGTTTATAGCAAAGCCGGACCGGTTTTAATAAACACCGGATTGTCCTTATATCATGCTGGCAACTTGTAGTCGAAAGCCAAACCGGGTCAATAAACACCGGATTATAGCTGATCATGTGCTGACAACTTATAGTCGAAAGCCAAGCCGGGTCAATAGACACCGGTTATCTTGTAATTTTGTACTGGCAAATTATAGTCAAAAGCCAGACCAGGTCAGTAAACACCGGATTAATATAAACCTCATCAAAAGAAACCTCCAAAAGAAAGATTTCAAAAGAAAACATGCAAGAAGCGAGGCTTTTCATGGGCTGCCAGGCCCAAAACGAGGCTTTTCATGGGCTGCCAGGCCACCGAGTTAAACCGTTTTACAAACCTTATAAGATGGACCTCACATTAACCAATCGTCATTTTAACTATGACAAGTTGAGGGTATGTATAAGATTGACTTGTCAAACGTTCGACGGGTCTTACGAGGATTACCTGGGCGGAGTGACTTACTTAAAAAGGCAGGATAACCCGGGGTTTTAGGTGAATACACCTGGCTTCCAAGCCTGGCTTTTATAGCCTATTACAAGGTTATAGACTATGTGTTCTTTAGAACAATAGAGCCCCCAAGCAATATTTTGAGCTGTGCTCAATGGGTGCCTATGTTTGAGTTGTGCTTTTGCAACAGACTCTCTTTGGCCCCTTTTGACTTTGGGTAGAAAGCCCCCAAGTTTTTTTATGTGGCCTATAAGCCGGATCAATGGGCAATCAGAACTCCACTTTATAAACAGAAGCCCCCATGTAACCAAAAACTTTATAAGGAAGAACGGCAGAGGCCCCGCTTTAGCAGGGATGCCGGTTTATTATATTGATCATAATATATAGATTGTCAAGAATATGTACATAAGAGGAGCCTATGGCTCAGGTGTAGTAAGGCCGAAGATGAGCGATATTCCACGGCCGGTGGGTCTCCTCCTCCGATTTACGTGAGTCTTTGTGCTCTCGAACATCGATAAGGTAGTATGACCCGTTGTTCAGATTCTTACTGACCACAAAGGGTCCTTCCCAAGGCGGGGATAACTTGTGCATATCAGTCTGATCCTGGATGAGCCGGAGCACCAGATCGCCTTCTTGAAAAGTTCTAGTTTTAACCCGGCGGCTGTGATAACGACACAGATCTTGCTGGTAAATCGCCGAACGAGCCACTGCAATATCACACTCCTCATCTAACAGGTCAAGTGCTTCCTGACGTGCTTTCTCATTGTCAGCTTCAACGTAAGCCGCCACACGATGCGAGTCATGACGGATGTCACTAGGGAGAACCGCCTCTGCTCCGTAAACCATGAAAAAAGGTGTGTAACTCGTAGACCTGTTAGGTGTGGTATTGATACTCCATAACACAGAAGGTAACTCCTCCACCCAACAACCTGGCGTCCTCTGTAAAGGAACAATGAGCCGGGGCTTGATGCCTCTCAGGATCTCTTGATTGGCTCTCTCCGCTTGACCGTTAGATTGGGGGTGAGCCACTGATGATACGTCAAGCCGGATGTGCTCACGTTGACAAAATTATTTCATAGCACCCTTGGACAGATTAGTGCCATTATCAGTTATGATGCTGTGTGGAAAACCAAACCGGAAAATCACCTTCTTGATGAATTGAATCGCCGTGGCTGCATCACACTTACTGACTGGCTCTGCCTCCACCCACTTAGTGAACTTATCAACCGCGACCAAAAGGTGGGTCTTCTTATCCTTGGACCTCTTAAAGGGTCCAACCATATCCAGCCCCCAAGTTGCAAACGGCCAAGTGATTGGAATCGTCCTCAATTCCTGAGCCGGAACATGAGCTCAACATGAAAACTTCTAACAACCATCACACTTTTTGACCAAGTCTTCAGCATCAGCATGAGCTGTCAGCCAGTAGAAGCCGTGACAACAAGCCTTGGCTACCAGGGACTTTGAACCGGTGTGGTGACCACAATCTCCTTCGTGGATCTCACGCAAAATCTCACAGCCTTCTTCAGGAGATACGCAACGCTAAAACGCCCCTGTTACATTGCAATGATGCAATTCCCCGTTGACAATGGTCATTGACTTGGATCGCCGGATTATCTGCCTGGCCAAAGTTTCATCCTCAGGTAACTCGCCCCGGGTCATATATGCCAAATATGGGACTGTCCAATCTGGGATAACATGAAGAGCCGCCACCAATTGAGCCTCCGGGTCGGGAATAGCCAAATCCTCCTCTGTAGGTAGCTTGACCGACGGGTTATGCAAGACATCCAGAAAAACATTGGGTGGCACTGGTTTACGTTGGGAACCCAAATGGCTTAAAGCGTCCGCCGCTTCGTTCTTTCGTCGGTCCACATGGTCAACCTGATAACCCTTGAAGTGACTAGCAATAACATCCACCTCTTGTCGATACGCTACCATGAGCGGATCCTTGAAATCCCAAGTATCAGATACTTGTTGAGCTACCAAGTCCGAGTTACCAAAGCACTTAACCCGGCTTAAATTCATCTCCTTAGCCATTCAAAGACCATGGAGTAAGGCCTCATATTCAGCTGCTTTGTTAGTGCAAGGGAACATTAAATGGAGAACATAACAAAACTTATCACCTCGAGGGGAAGTTAGCACGACTCCAGCCCCCGAGCCCTCCAATTGCCTGGACCCATCAAAATGAATAGTCCAATAAGTGTTATCCGGCTTTTCTTCCGGCGCCTGCAACTCTGTCCAGTCATTGATGAAATCCACAAGCGCTTGAGACTTGATTGCCGTACGAGGCATATATTTTAACCCGTGAGGTCCAAGCTCAATGGCCCACTTGGCAACCCGGCCATTTGCTTCCCTGTTTTGGATTATATCTCCCAAAGGGGCAGAACTGACCACAGTGATGGGATGACCCTGAAAATACTGCTTAAGCTTCCAGCTTGCCATGAAAACTCCATACACCAGCTTCTGCCAATGTGGGTACCTCTGCTTGGACTCAATAAGCACCTCACTGATATAATAAACCGGCCGTTGAACCAGATATTCCTTGCCAGCCTCCTTACGTTCTACCACAATGGCCACACTGACAGCCCGGGCATTGGTAGCCACATATAACAACAGCGGCTCTTAATCGACCGGAGCAGCAAGGACAGGTGGCTCAGCTAACTGCTTCTTCAAGTCCTCTAACGCCGCATTAGCAGCATCACTCCAGACAAAATTATCTGTCTTTTTCATCATCTGATATAGAGGGATAGCTTTCTCTCCCAACCGGCTTATAAACCGGCTCAGCGCTGCAATACGACCCGCCAGACGTTGAACATCATTGATACACGCCGGTTTAGCCAGAGTAGTAATAGCTTTGATCTTTTCCGGATTAGCTTCAATGCCCCTATTAGACACCAGAAAACCCAAGAGCTTGCCTGCCGGTACACCAAAGGCACACTTGGCCGGATTAAGCATCATCTTACAAACCCAGAGATTATCAAAAGTTTCCTTCAAATCATCTATTAACGTCTCCTCTTTCCTGGACTTCACCACAATATCATCCACATAAGCATGAACATTGCGCCCAATCTGATTATGAAGACAATTCTGCACACAGCGCTGGTAAGTCGCCTGGGCACTCTTGAGCCCAAAAGGCATAGACACATAGCAGAAGGATCCAAAGGGAGTTATAAAAGTTGTCTTCTCCTGGTCCTTAACTGCCATCTTGATCTGATGATAACCAGAATAAGCATCCAGAAAGCTCAGATGCTCACAACCCGCCGTAGCATCAATAATCTGATCAATACGAGGAAGAGCAAAAGGATCAGCCGGACAAGCCTTGTTTAAATCCGTGTAATCCACACACATGCGCCAGGTGCCATTCTTCTTAAGTACCAGCACCGGGTTAGCCAACCACTCAAGATGAAATACTTCAATGATAAACCCAGCCGCCAAGAGCTGGGCTACCTCCTCACCAATAGCCTTACGCCTTTCTTCATTGAAGCGGTGGAGAAACTGCTTGACCGGTTTAAACTTAGGATCAATGTTAAGAGTGTGCTCAGCGAGTTCCCTCGGTACACCTGGTATGTCAGAAGGCTTCCATGCAAAGATGTCCCAGTTCTCACGGATGAACTCGATGAGCTCGCTTTCCTATTTCGGATCCAGATTAGCACTGATGCTGAACTGTTTGGATGAATCGCCAGGAGCAAAATCAACTAGCTTAGTTTCATCAACCGATTTAAACTTCAAGGCCGGATCATGCTCTGTAGTTGGCTTTTTCAAAGAAGTCATATCCGCCGGATCAACATTGTCCTTATAAAACTTCAACTCCTCTATTGCACAAACCGACTCAGCATAAGCCGCATCACCTTCTTCACATTCCAAAGCAATCCTACGGCTCCCATGTACCATGATAGTCCCCTTATGACCGGGCATCTTGAGCTGCAGATAAACATAACAGGGCCTTGCCATGAACTTAGCGTAAGCCGGCCGTCCAAACAGGGCATGATAAGGGCTCTTGATTTTCACCACTTCAAAGGTCAATGTCTCTGATCTAGAGTCGTGATCATCTCCGAAAGCAACCTCTAGGGCTATCTTACCAACTGGATACACCGACTTACCAGGCACCACACCGTGAAAAATAGTGTTCGACGGTTTAAGATTTTTATCTGTCAACCTCATCCGATGGAAGGTTTCATAATAGAGAATATTGATGCTGCTCCCCCCGTCCATGAGTACCTTGGTAAACTTATACCCTCCAACCTAAGGCGCCACCACCAGTGCCAGGTGACCCGGATGATCAACCCGGGGCGGGTGATCTTCTCGACTCCATACGATGGGCTGCTCAGACCATCGCAAATAACGGGGAATTGCCGGTTCAACGGAGTTCACTGCTCTCTTATGAAGCTTCTGGTCATGCTTGCATAGGCTAGTGGTGAAGACATGATACTGCCCACTATTCAACTGCTTCGGGTTGCTCTGATAACCCGACTGTTGCTGCTGTTGACTCCCTTGATGATGCTGCTGATTATAACCACCTTGGTTGCCATGACTGCCTTGATTGCCTTGAAATCCTTAGCCAGAACCGCCTCCGCCATAACCCGGCCCATGAAAACCGGGTCCTGAAACGCCACCCGGCCCATGACCATCTTGGAAAAGATTTGAGTTTTTGAACTCCTTCATAATAAAGCAATCTTTCCAGAGGTGCGTAGATGGCCTTTCTCGCGTCCCGTGTCTTGGGCAAGGCTGGTTTAATAGGTGCTCAAGGTTGATACCTGATCCTCCACTCCGCGGGGGCGGTTTACCCTTACGACGCTGACCCTTATTCTGTGTGTTGGTGTTAGCCACAAAATCCAAACTGTTATCCGCCTTGTGCTTACCATTGTTTCCATGGCCCGCCGGGTTATGATGTTGCCCTCTGGTGCTGCTGCTCTTCTTTCCCTTTCCCGGCTTTTCATCATCAGACTCGGGGTCTTTGGTACTATCAGAGTCAGCGTACTTAACCAGAGCCGCCATAAGTGTCCCCATGTCATTGCAGTGACGCTTGAGCCGTCCTAACTTCAGCTTCAGAGGCATGAACCGGCAATTGCCTTCCAATGTTAAGACTGCTGAATCGGCGTTGATACGGTCCGACGAATGCAGGATTGCTGAGACCCGGCGCACCCAATGGGTTGTCGATTCACCTTCTTCTTGGACACAGGCAGCTAAGTCCACAATTGACATGGGCTGCTTGCACGTGTCTTTGAAATTCTAGATAAACCGGGCATTTAACTCGGCCCATGATCCAATGGAGTTAGCTGGCAAACCTTTCAACCAAGTACGAGTTGTTCCTTCCAACATCATGGTGAAGTATTTAGCACATGCAGCATCGTCAATGTCCAGCATTTCCATCGCCATCACATAGCTCTCAATCCATGATTCAGGGGCTAAGTCGGCAGTGTAATTGGGCACTTTACGAGGACCTTTGAAATCCTTGGGCAGCCGCACATTACGTAGAGCCGGGGTGAGACACGGTACCCCCAAAGAACTGAAAGCAACACCTGGTTCCACTGAAGTTGTTGGACGAACCGGAGTAAGCTAACGGGCCGCGTACTGCGCCGCTAGCTCGGCTTCTCGACGTGCTCTACCGTGATCCACCACGTTCTGAGCATTAGCACCACCGCCCGCCGGGTTATGCCCTCGAGGCGGGTTACGGTTCCGTGCACTGCTTGCCACAGCCGGTTCATCAATATGCCTGCTCTAACTCCGGCTTGGGCGGGGGGTGGAATGAATCCTCTCACGGCTGTATGAATAAGCCTGCTGCTGTGTCAAGGCTGTCTGAAGGAGCTCTCTAGCCCGTCGTGTCTCAACCGCTACCGGGGACTCGCCTTCGACTGGGAGAGCCGCCAATCGTGAAGAGGCGGCGACTATGTTATCCAAAGGGTTAGAGTAATGACCCGGAGGCGTTGATATGTGCTGTGATGGGACATTGTTCTGACAAGGCAGATCCATCGTGCGCGGCTGAACCGGCGCCCCCGTTCCAGTGCTTCCACCCGGTTTACCACTGGCTGGTTACTGGTTCCTGCTCCTGGCGTGTTAAATAGATTCCTTGCCTCATAAACCAGAGGCAGGTGAGACCGGTACCTTCTCCTCATGACCTCATTTGACACGTTCTGATCCAACATAAGCCGGTAAGCCTGTGCATCCAACTCGGCCCGCTCTGCAGCCATCCTGGTGTCCTTAGCTGCCGGGTCTGCCTTGGCTTGAGCTATCTGATCCTTCACTTTCACAACTTTCGCGTTATGCTCATCTTGATTCGCTGCGTTAACTTCTACTGCCAGCAGCGTTGCCAAAGTGTCAAATAAGTCGGACAAAACCTGAGTCGGCGGTCGCGGAGGGCCTCCTACCCCGGCTGCTGTCGCCGCTGCTGACCCGGAGATCATCGCCGCTGCAGTCGAAGAGTGCTGCACTGGCTGTGTACCGGCCATGAAGATCGCAACCCGGCTTGGCGGATTGAAGGGGTCCGGAATACTGTCGCCATCGGAACAGCCCCCAAGCTGACTGTCTTGCAGTTGGTACAATGACTCGGTCTCTCCGGTAGATGACTCGTCATCAGAGTAAACGACGGTTTCATCACCAGATGCCGATCTATCCTCAGATTCCACTCCGTGGATGACTCCCACGAAGGCACGCTTCATGGCAGGCTGAACCCGGGCGGGTCTCGCACGCTGAGCCATTTCAACGATGTCGGTGCAGATGTCCGGCTCAGGGCCCGGTTCGCCGATCTTGCCAATGAAGACATGAATGCCGCCGAAGGGGACCCGGTACCCGTACTCAATTGAGCCAGCCTCGGGGCCCCAGCCTGCATCGTTGATGTACAGCTTGCCGCGAGGACTCTTGGTCATCTGACCCACATCGTATCCCTTGAGCCCTACAAAGCTGCCCTCTAAGAACTTGAAACTATCGTGCGATAGCCCCACGGTGGGCGCCAACTGTCATGGAATTGTCATGGTAGATGTCCTAGTGTGAGGACTTAGTCGTGGAGCCATCGTGACGGGTTAGCTTAAAGGGGTTAAAGTGGGACAAAGGACGCAAGGAGTTTATACTGGTTCAGCCCCTTGCGGTGAAGGTAAAAGCCTAATCCAGTTGACGTGGAATTGCTAGGGTTTCGATGACCAGGGAGCGAATCCGCTTTGCCTGGCTCTCGATCTATTGTTTCTTGTCCCTAAACCATCGCCGGGTCGTCCCTTTATATACACAGGTTGACGCCCGGCGGTTTACAGAATCCCGGCCGGCTCATAAACGTGTCTGGCTCGGTTTCTACCCTTTCCTATCTTACAACACAAGTTATACATCATATGGTGGTTTATATCTACGGGCCCTAAGCCGCCTTTGGGCCTCGGGCCTTCTCGTTAGATCTCCTCCGTAAAGCACCATATTCCTTGTCTTCGTGGGCTTCAATATGAATAATTCACTATGAGTATAACCCGGCCCCTCCTGGGCGGTTTATACTCAGTAGTTATATCCCCAACAGCAGCTAAGCCCCCGAGTGAGAGGGTTGCTCTTCACTCGGAGTGTTTTTGTAAATTAGGCGAGTACGAGGTCACAGCTAAGCCCCCGAGTGAGAGGGTTGCTCTTCACTCGGAGTGTTTTTGTAACTTAGGCAAGTAGGGGGTGGTAGCTAAGACTCCGATTGAGAGGGTTGCTCTTCACTCGGAGTGTTTTTGAAACTTAGGCTAATCGGGTTCACACCTAAGCCCCCGAGTGAGAGGGTTGCTCTTCACTCGGAGTGTTTTTGAAACATAGGTGAATCGGGTTCGCGGCTAAGCCCCCGAGTGAGAGGGTTGCTCTTCACTCGGAGTGTTTTTGTAAGTTCGGCGAGTACGGGGTCGCCGCTAAGCCCCCGAGTGAGAGGGTTGCTCTTCACTCGAAGTGTTTTTGTAACTTAGGTGAGTACGAGGTCGCAGCTACTGAGTGAGAGGGTTGCTCTTCACTCGGAGTGTTTTTATAACTTAGGCGAGTATGGGGTCGCAGCTAAGCCTCCGAGTGAGAGGGTTGCTCTTCACTCGGAGTGTTTTTGAAACTTGGGCGAATCGGGTTCGCAGCTAGGCCCCCGAGTGAGAGGGTTGCTCTTCACTCGGAGTGTTTTTGTAACTTAGATGAGTACGGGCTCACAGCTAAGTCCCCGAGTGAGAGGGTTGCTCTTCACTCAGAGTGCTTTTTTAAAAACTTAGGCGAATAAGGTTCGCAGCTAAGCCCCCGAGTGAGAGGGTTGCTCTTCACTCGGAGTCTTTTTTTTAACTTAGGCGAATCAGGTTCGCGACTAAGCCACCCACTGGGGGATTTGAATTCACATGCTTATGCGATAAAAATTATTAAGATACTGCAAAAACCATGTCTTTGATAAGCAAACTGAAGTATTCTTATTACAACTCGTCGATTCGAGTGTTTAGGTATAAAAATGGCGGAGCAGATCCACGTTCCACGAGCATGGCTCTTCTCTCTTGGCTACGTTGTAGAGGTGATACACCCCGTTGTGGAGCACCTTGGTGATGATGAAGGGCCCTTCCCAGGCCGGAGCAAGCTTGTGAGGCCGTTTCTAGTGCACTCGGAGCACAAGATCTCCTTCGTGAAATGCTCGGCCTTTGACATTTCGGGCACGGAACCGGCGCAGGTCTTGTTGATAAATGGTCGACCGGATCAGAGCCATCTCTTGTTCTTCCTCTAGGAGATCAACTGCGTCTTGGCATGCCTGTTCTGCTTCAGCTTCTGAGAAGAGTTCCACTCGGGGGGCATTGTGCAGCAAATCACTCGGAAGCACAGCTTCAGCACCATACACCATGAAGAAAGGGGTTCGATCAGTCGACCGGTTGGGAGTTTTTCTCAATCCCCATGTCACATCCCTAGTTCTGGTATGACCTAGACTAGCTAGTCATGTGTGCATCATGTTTAAATTTCATTTAAATTTGAAATGGGGATTTGTGAAACCCACAGAAATCATTTCTGGAAATGACCCAGATAAAAATTGCTCCAAAAAGGTCCAAGAAAATGTTCATTTCTCTCTCTGAAAATATTGGTCAGAGGTAAAATTCAAACCAATCATTGTTCTGCGTGTTGGTGTTAGCCACAAAATCCAAACTGTTATCCGCCTTGCGCTTACCATTGTTTCCATGGCCCGCCGGGTTATGCTGTTGCCCTCTGGTGCTGCTGCTCTTCTTTCCCTTTCCCGGCTTTTCATCATCAGATTCAGGGTCCTTGGTACTATCTGAGTCAGTGTACTTAACCAGAGCCGCCATAAGTGTCCCCATGTCATTGCAGTGACGCTTGAGCCATCCTAACTTCAGCTTCAGAGGCGTGAACCAGCAGTTGCCTTCCAACGTTAAGACTGCTGAATCGGCGTTGATACGGTCCAACGAATGCAGGATTGCTGAGACCCGGCGCACCCAATGGGTTGTCGATTCACCTTCTTCTTGGACACAGGCGGCTAAGTCCACAATTGACATGGGCTGCTTGCACGTGTCTTTGAAATTCTGGATAAACCGGGCCTTTAACTCGGCCCATGACCCAATGGAGTTACCTGGCAAACTTTTCAGCCAAGTACGAGCTGTTCCTTCCAACATCATGGTGAAGTATTTAGCACATGCAGCATCGTCAACGTCTAGCATTTCCATCACCATCCCATACCTCTCAATCCATGATTCGGGGGCTAAGTCAGCAGTGTAATTGGGCACTTTACGAGGACCTTTGAAATCCTTGGGCAGCCGCACATTACATAGAGCTGGGGTGAGACACGGTACCCCCAAAGAACTGAAAGCAACACCTGGTTCCACCGAAGTTGTTGGATGAACCGGAGTAAGCTGACGGGCCGCGTACTGCGCTGCTAGCT
>JAAAWM010009593.1:0-25589 GCA_036873465.1 Thinopyrum obtusiflorum | reverse complement strand
GAAGTAAGAAAAGTAGAAAAAGAGGGTCGCCGAGGGAAAAGAGGGTCGCCGAGTGGTCGAGGGCTCGAGGATCAAGGGGAAAAGGAGTCGAGGGTCTATGGGTCGAGGATCGAGGTGTCAAGGGGTCGAGGATCGAGGTGTTGAGGGGTCGAGGATCGAGGGGGAAAGGAGTCGAGGGTCTAGGGGTCGAGGATCGAGGTGTCGAGGGGTCGAGGGTCGAGGGGAAAAGGGGTCGAGGGATCGAGGATCGAGGGGAAAAGGAGTCGAGGGTCTAGGGGTCGAGGATCGAGGTGTCGAGGGGTCGAGGGGAAAAGGGGTCGAGGGTCGCCGCCCCGACCCCCTAACCCCGACACCCCGACACGACACACCGACCCCGCCTCGATGCCCCAACACCGCAACCGCGACACAGCACCCCGACACGGCACCCTCGACCCCGACACACTTAAATATTTTATTATGTTCATGATGATGATACATAGTTAATTTTTTTATTATGTTTATGTTGTACTAATTTCGTTTATGTAATTGCAGGTGTTGACAGATGGTGGGCGCGGGTCGAGAGTGCTCCGAGCCTCCTTCCTCGGCGCGTGCAGGGAGGGGTGTTGTTATTCCACCCCAGCACCTTCGGAGAGCGCTGGTAGAGAGCATGCAGACACCAGCGGGCGCTTCTTCTTTGGCCGGGAGAGGTCGGGGGAAGACGAAGAGGGGTGCAGCTAGAGGTGGACGTGGCGGCGGGAGAGGTAGGAAGGCTGCTGCGCCTTCCTTGCCGCAACCCCCAGCTGATTCTCCGGACCACCGGAGTGCTCCGTCTCAGGTGGACCCGTCAGACTTGGACCCGTCTCGGACTCCGGTCCACGAGCCTCGGGCCAACGAGCCTCGGGTCACCGAGCCTTCGTCCCACGAGACTCGGGCCCCAGAGTCTTCGCCCCACGGGACTCCGGTCCCAGAGTCTTCGTACCATGTGACTCCGGAGACTACTGGCCATCCTGATGGCGAGGAGACCTAGTCTGGCGATAGTTTTAGCGAGGGCGAGCTGGTTGAGCAGGGCAAGAAGGTCTACTAGCGTGGTGGTACGAAGCTCCCGGTCGTGCCGGCGACCCACGATTAGAGGTGCTTGATTGAGCCTAACGGGGAGAAGTAAGTGCATTTACTCTTTTTTAACCTTTGTCCTTCATGTTTCTTCAAATTAATATCTAATGTGTTGGCCTTGTCATACTGCAGGGGTTGGATACACGCCGATGGTGTCCGCAGGCCCAACCAGGTCCTTGGTGTGCTTTGCCGGCACCACTTCCCGGGGTGGGTCACGTTGCCCGGTGAGGGTCAGGTTCCACAACTAGCACTGAGCTAGCAGCTGTACGTGGCTGCCCGGGCCCCGCCAGAGGAGAGGGTCGACGGTGTCTTGTGCGAGATGGTGGCCGACATTGTGAGCGGCGGTTTTGGGTAATTTCTCCTTTACAGAATTAAAAATCAACATTACCTAGTGATTGTACTAATCAGTGTTGTCTTGTTCGATTGTCGACCTTCTACAGGTGTTCTGAGGAACACGAGGCGGAGGCGGCTAGGGTTCTCGAAGCTGAGTGCAAGCGCCTACTTCAGAACTTACGGCACGAGACTAGGGTGCAGGTTGTTCGAGACTACTACGCCTCGACTAACATAAGGAGGGCCAAGAAGAAGTGCCGCGGCAAGTATCTGAGTAAGGAGAAGTACATGAAGGTAATTACCTATTCTTAAGGCCTTGTACTTAGTTTCCTTGATTTCATTCGTAGGCGTAGCGCTGAAATTTCTCTTTGCCTAACTTAGGTGCCCCCGAGATGGTGTGCAGATAGGATGGACTGTTGGGAGGCGATGGTGGATGAGTGGTGCTCTCCCCAATGGCTAGCCGTCCACAACAAGGCCAGGGCTAAGCGTTCCCAAATGCAAGGTGTGCCACACCATCAAGGGAGCTCCAACCTGTTTGAGTATGGGGATCACTGGGTATGTGGTTTGAGCCCTTAACGATTCATGCAATTTCATTCTTCATGCTAGCTTGAGCCCTTAACTAATATGTTGTTCCTCTCTTTTAGGCGAAACACAACAAGAAGGACGTGCCACCGCCGTACGACCTCTATGCCATGGCCCATAGTGCCCCGTACAAGAAGGCCAAGGCATTCTCTGAGGATGACCTTGATCATCCAGAGAGCTTCACCAACATCTCCTCCCACAACAAGCTCGTGAGGTACAGAGATGTTGGGAAGAAGAAGAAAGCGGAGGGCTTCAACCCGAGCCAGAGTCCTTTTGATCCAGAGATCGTGATGCTATCTGGTGACGGGAGGTACCAAGGCTCGGTAGCCATTGGGGATGGACTCATACATTGTCCTAGAACTCTCCGGGAGATCAAGAAGCGCCAGACAAGCTCCGATCCTGAGATACCACCTCGTCCACGGCCAATGGAGCTTGCCATCGAGGCTAGGGCCCAGGAGCTTTTGGCGGAGGCCAACAGGCAGGCTAAGCAGAGGGAGACGGAGTTGGAGGAGAGGACGGCTAGTCTGTTGGAGGCGGAGAGGAACCGGAACGATGCATCTCACCGGGCCCTATACGAGCTCCTCGTGGTAAGTTTCTCCTGCATATTAGCCAAATCATGCACGTAATGTTCGTTTCATTACTAACTAATATGACTGACTCATGAAAACAAAATGTGCAGTCCGTGTGCGAGAAAAACGGTCAGACCCCTCCGCCGATGCCCCATATTGGTATAGCGGACATGGTGAGTTTCATTTGAATGGTCATTAGTTACTAGTATTCACATTTCAGTTGCATCATGCTAACGAGACATTGCAAATGATCGGTGCAGCATGCCTCCCGACAAGCATCGACCGATCCTTCTCCGTCTCGCACTGGCGCAACCCCGACCCCGACCGTTCCTTCTCCGTCTGGCACTGTCGCAAACCCGGCCAGTCCTTCACCTCCGTGATGACGGTAAGACCTAGACTGAGCTTTATTTCCTCCAAAATGCTTACCATTATGACCTAGACTTAGCTAATCTTCCTCCAAAATGACATAATTAGCTTACTTAGCTCCAAAATGATCTATACTTCTATACTTAGCTTTGTTTCCTCCGAAATGACCTAAGTTAGCTCTAATATGCTAAGTTATCTCTAATATGCTTAGTTACCTATGTTTGCTCAATAATGACATACACTTAGCTTACATATGTAAAAAATGGCATAATTATTGGGGAACGTAGAATTTCAAAAAAATTGCCTACGATCACGCAAGATCTATCTAGGAGAAGCATAGCAACGAGTGGGGAGAGTGTGTCCATGTACCCTCGTAGACCGAAAGCAGAAGCATTTTATCAACACGGTTGATGTAGTCGTACGTCTTCACGATCCAACCGATCCTAGCACCGAACGTACCGCACCTCCGTGTTCAGCACACTTTCAGCTCGATGACGTCCCTCGTACTCTTGATCCAGTTGAGGCTGAGGGAGAGTTCCATCAGCACGACGGCGTGGCGATGGTGATGATGAAGTTACCGGCGCAGGGCTTTGCCTAAGCACTACGACGATATGACCGAGGTGTCTTTCTGTGGAGGGGGGCACCGCACACGGCTAAAAGATCAACTTCTGTGTTCTAGGGTGCCCCCTCCCCATGTATATAAAGGAGGGAGGAGGGGAGGGCCGGCCGTCCCCTAGGGCACGCCCAAGAGGGGAGTCCTACTAGGACTCCAAGTCCTAGTAGGATTCCACCAAGAGGGAGAGAGGGGGAAGGAAGGAGAGGGAAAGGGAGTAGGAAAGGGGGCGCCGCCCCCTCTTCCCTTGTCCAATTCGGACTCCAAGGGGGGGGCTGCCCTGGCTGCCCTCCTCTCTCTCCAACAAGGCCCATGGTGGCCCATTAGTTCCCCCGGGGGGTTCTGGTAACCCCTCTGGCACTCCGGTTTTACCCGAAACTATCCGGAACACTTCCGGTGTTCGAATAACATGGTCCAATATATCAACCTTTATGTCTCAACCATTTCGATACTCCTCGTCATGTCCGTGATCTCATTCGGGACTCCGAACAACCTTCGGTACATCAAATCACATAAACTCATAATACAAATCGCCATCGAACGTTAAGCGTGCGGACCCTACGGGTTCGAGAACTATGTAGACATGACTGAGACACATCTTCGGTCAATAACCAATAGCGGAACCTGGATGCTCATATTGGCTCCTACATATTCTACGAAGATCTTTATCTGTCAAACCGCATAACAACATACGTTGTTCCCTTTGTCATCGGTATGTTACTTGCCCGAGATTCGATCGTCGGTATCCTCATACCTAGTTCAATCTCATTACCGGCAAGTCTCTTTACTCATTCCGTAATGCATCATCCCGCAACTAACTCATTAGTCACATTGATTGCAAGGCTTATAGTGATGTGCATTACCAAGAGGGCCCAGAGATACCTCTCCGACAATCGGAGTGACAAAATCCTAATCTCTATCTATGCCAACTCAACAAACACCATCGGAGACACCTGTAGAGCATCTTTATAATCACCCAGTTATGTCGTGACGTTTGATAGCACACTAAGTGTTCCTCCGGTATTCGGGAGTTGCATAATCTCATAGTCATAGGAACATGTATAAGTCATGAAGAAAGCAACAGCAATAAACTAAATGATCATAGTGCTAAGCTAACGGATGGGTCTTGTCCATCACATCATTATCTAATGATGTGATCCCGTTCATCAAATAACAACACATGTCTATGGCTAGGAAACCTAACCATCTTTGATTAACGAGCTAGTCAAGTAGAGGCATACTAGGGACACTCTGTTTGTCTATGTATTCACACATGTACTAAGTTTCCGGTTAATAAAATTCTAGCATGAACAATAAACATTTATCATGATATAAGGAAATATAAATAACAACTTTATTATTGCCTCTAGGGCATATTTCCTTCAATAATTAGCATACTTAGGTTTGAAATGGCATAACAATCTTGGTAACATCATATATGTCATATAGTTAGCTTATTTTCCTCGAAAATGACATAATAAGCCTAATTAGCTCCAAAATGATCAATTTTACCTAAGTTAGCTCCAAAATGACCTAAGTTAGCTGTAAAATGCTAAATTAGCTCTAATATGCTTAGTTACCTGGGTTAGCTCAATAAAGACCTATAATTAGCTTACTTATGTCAAAAATGGCATAATATGCTTAGTTAACTCAAAAATGGCATAATTAGCTAGGTTAGCTCCAAAATGACCAAGTTTACCTAGGTTAGCTCCAATATGATCCATTTTACCTAGGTTAGCTCCAAAATGACCTATTTACCTAGCTTAGCTCTAAAATGACCTACACACTTAGCATTTTTACCTAGCTTAGCTAAAAAATGGCATTTTTTCCTACCTTAGTTGGAAGAAGAAGAAGATAAAGAAGAGGATACAAGAAAAAGAAAGAGAAGATAAATTCTTCTTCTTCTTCTTCTTTTTCTTCTTCTTCTTTTTCTTCTAGCTAGTCTTCTTCCTTAGTTAGAAGAAGAAGAAGATAAAGAAGAGGAGAGGAGAAAAAGAAAGAGAAGATAAATTCTTCTTCTTCTTCTTTTTCTTCTTCTTCTTCTTCTTTTTCTTCTTTTTCTTCTAGCTAGTCTTATTCTTTAGTTAGAAGAAGAAGATGATGAAGAAGAGGAGAGGAGAAAAAGAAAGAGAAGATAAATTATTATTCTTCTTCTTATTATTTTTCTACTTCTTTTTCTTCTTTTTCTTCTAGCTAGTCTTCTTCTTCTTCTTCTAACTTTCATCTTTCCTAATTTGCAGATTTGCTTTAGATGAGGAAGCTTTCATTGATGGAGTGTACTCTTCTCCTTGTGCTTCCCTTTGGATATGTTGATATGTTGGATATGAGAAACTTGTTTTGGATATGTATGTATGGATATGTTGTTGGAAACCATTGTATATGTTGTTGGAAACTTGTATGTTGGATATGTTCAGTGGAAACTTATTGTTGGTATGTTTGTTGAAATTATTTTCAAATGTGTGTATATATATCTTTGAAATGTCAAATTGAATGAATTTAAGAAAAAACAGAAAAAAAAAAATAGGGGCTATATAGGTACTTTGCTGTCTGCTGGCAGGCGGCAAAGAGTTTTGCCATCAGCCAGCAGACGGCAAAGCTGCCACGTGGCAGCTACCTGTGCAACCTGGGGGCACTGGGCTGGCCTATATGGTTGCTTTGCCTTCTGCTGGCAGACGGCAAAGACCTTTGCCTCTTTGCCGTCTGCCAGCAGACGACATAGCATGCCATGTGGCAGCAACCTGGGCTGGTCTATATGGGCACTTTGCCGTCCGCTGGCAGACGGCAAAGAGGCAAAGGACTTTGTCGTTTGCCAGCAGACGGCAAAGCATGCCGTTAACCCCCTAACGGACCTAACCTGCCACGTGTGCCGTCCAAAGACCATTTCATCTTTGCCGTCCGCCAGCAGACGGCAAAGAGCCCTTCGTCGTAGCCTATTCAGCCGGACCTGTTGCCGTCTGCTGGCAGACGGAAAAGGCCTTTGTCGTCCGCCAGGCATGCCTTTGCCGTCAGCCATGGCAGATGACAAAGTGCCTGATTCCTGTAGTGCCAACATTATGGTACCATTCTGTAAAGTTTTAACCAGATAATTATACATAGCTGGTCAAAATTCAATCAACATGTAAGGTGGAAATGCGAGCCATTATTCCACAACTATAATGAAAATACTTAGACTTTGTTTAAAATTATGCAACTCTTATTAATGGTTTAAGTAGAATGTGCTCCCACTAAAATCAATATCTCTCCTAATTGATTACTAGTGATTCGAGATCCATGACTCACTTACTACCCATTGATGTGACATCATTGATGAGTAGTAACGAAACCGGTAGGTCAATAGCCAATCATATCTCCATATTACTCTTGTTCATCTTTCGATGGATGTGTTCCCAGATCAACACCGTCTTGCTATCTTGTCAAGACAACCAAATGTACTTGCAGCATAAACCATTGATACGTCCATTTTGCATTATGTTTTCCTACTGTTATTTATAATGTTTTGAAGTTATATTCCATACTATGATCATATGATGTTATTCTAATGCATTTTCTCTCTTAAAATGCAAGATGCACCAAAAGAGGAGCGATTGCTGGCAGGTGGAAATCTGACCTGAAAAATCTACCGCGGAGATAGCAATTCTTCAGAGCTCAAAATGACAAGAAAATTTACGAATATTTATTTTGGAATATATAACAAATACTAGAAAAAGGTACCAGAGAGGAGCCACCCAGAGCCCACAAGCCCGGGGGTGCCCTTAGGGGCACACCAGGTAGGCTTGTGCGGCCCACGGAGGTCCACCGATGCTGATCTTCTCCTATATGAAGCCATTTGCCATAGAAAATATTAGGAGAAGACATTTGAGACAAGTCGCCACTCGACACCCTCTCAAGGCAGAACCTGGGCAGGAGCACTTTTTCTCTCCGGAGGAGTGATTCCGCCGGGGAAACTTCCCTCCGGGAGGGGGAAACCAAAGTCATCGTCATCACCAATGCTCCTCTCATCGTGGGAGGCCTCATTTTCATCGGCAGAAATCTCATATCCAAACCCCAGTTCAACTCTTGTGTTCAATCTTTGTATCCAACCTCAGATTGGTACCTGGGGGTGCTAATAGTGTTGATTACATCTTGTAGTTGATGCTAGTTGGTTTACTTGATGGAAGATTATACATTCAGATTGTTAAACACATATTTATATCCTCTGATCATGAACACAACTATGCTTTGTGAGTAATTCTATTTGTTCTTGAGGAGATGGGAGAAGTCCTGTTATTAGTAATCATGTGAAGTTGATCACCGTTCAATGTTTTGATGATATGTTGTGTTGTTCTTCCTCTAACAGTCCCAAGTGGTGAGTCGAGTAGGTTAGCACACCTTCTTAGGTCCAAGGTGTCATGAAATAGAGTTTTTTGGAAGCTTTATTTCATCTAAAAAAATAGATACATGGCTCACTATCAAGTTAAGAATAAACGAAGGAAGATTGTCCATCCACACATAGAGGATGAACCGTAGCCCTACCAGCTAGGTCATGAGCCACATGGTTAGTTTGACATGCACAATGCTCAACAGTAACATCACCAAAAATGTTACAAATGTCAAAGAATTCATCGACAACTGGGTCCCAGCTCCTATCCTATCTTCATTGCATCCACGCAGAGGCTTTGATCCCTCTCTTCATCACTTCCACGAGTTCTGCAAAGTCAGACTGCACCAGTAACTAGTAACTGATAGACGTCCATCCTCTATGGGAGCTTAAGGCCCCTTTTTAGTGCCAATGTGTTTAATGTGTAAGCATCAATAATTGGTCCCATGATGAAACCTTTTGCTACAATGAAGTCACCTGCCACGTCTATAGCAATAGCACCACACGTTGTTGTATTTCTTTCATACTATAACGCGGTAGTAAAATATAGTTCCTTATATAGTTTTTTATCAAATCTCCATTCTTTAGTTAAAATTAACTTTACACATGACATGCAACCGCCTTTGAGCTTTTGGATAAATTTACTTGCTAATGGGGTGTAGAGCCCATAAACTTTGACACTTTATCGATCACAAGAGGACCATGCAAACACATAGAGCTTGATGTATATCTGTCATTGTCAAATCTTCACTGGGTCCAGGTCCAACATATCAATGTTGCCTACACATGAGCAAATTTAAAAAGATTCACAATTTAAGAAAGATTTGTGAATTTTAAAGGAGACTCTTATCTCACCAACGTCAACTGGGAAGGGGTGGCAACTGCAAATGTTTTGGCTGGCAATTTACGTTGCGGGAGGGTGGACATTATCTTCAGAAATGCATGACAATTTCTACAGAGAAGAAAAAAATTGCTGCAAAAAATGAAGGCCTTGCCATCTCCCACCACATAAACTTGCCATAAAAATGTTCGCTTGCCACCTCTTTCCTAGCTGACATTCGTCAGATAACTATACCAATAACCCATAAAAAGCAGTGTAGATAAAAATAGAGAAGAAAAAAAGAAAACCAGTGGAAGGAAAATTCTACGATTGAATTGCTACAAAACCAAAGATGAGGATGCAAAAAGAAAAACAATATAAAAACCAAATTGAAAATGTAAACCTAAAGAAAAGCACAACAACGTAAAGCAAAGTATAAGAAAAATCAGCTGCCCATTAGCAAATGAGAATGCATGATTTCTACCAAATGCTTACTATTCTTCTCATCGAGCGGAGAATATGAGATTTCATGCTCCTACTATGCCTTTTTATAAAAAGAATTGGTTTTCTTCACTCTTCAAGTTTCTAGTTGGTTTTCTTTTGTTCTCTATGAACACACAAACAAGTTGAGAAGAAAAAACAAGTGAACCTTCTTTAAAACTACACATAGATTTTTTAAAGGCGTGAATAGTTTTTCAAAGCTACATGAACATTTGAAAAGGTTGCCCTTTTTTAATTAAATGAATATTTTAAATGCACATCTATATATTTTAAAAAATGATTATGTAATTTTTAAAAAGAATTCATGTGTTTCTAAAATAATCTTCGAGAGAGAGAGGACAGAAAATGGTAAAACAAAAATAGAAAGAGAAAATGGCAAAAAGACAACTAGATGGTGAAAGAGAAAAACAGGGAAGAAAAAAACACGCGCTATACCAGAAAATGGGAAAATGACGGGAAAAGATCAGCACGCATCGGCACAAGTGTGATCACCTTTGTATGAGTGCAAAGTTTTGAATAGGTCCCCGAAAAAATTCTTCATGTCGAGATGTCAACAGGTGCAACAGATCAATGTAGCTCGCAATGCTAGCAAGAAATTCGTAAGAGGCCCAATGCATGTCTCCTATTCTTCGCTCGTTGAGAAGAATAGCGAGCATTTGGTGAAAATCGCGCATTCTCATGTGCTAATGAGCCAACACAGTATTAGAGCATCTCTAGTAGACTCCGCATAACACCGACCCACAGAAGGCGTTTACAGTTCGCGGAAAAACGTATTTGCGGGCCGGTGCGGGCTGTCGCAGAGTCCCCGCAAACGGACCCGTATAAAAGGATATTCGCCGAAGATGCTTTTTTACGAGTCGGCTAGCCGGGGTTTGCTCGGGCACCGCCGCGACGACCCGCAAACCGAAAACCCTCAATAAGCGAATTTGACAGCGATTCCGTGTTCAAATTCAAACGATAAAACATAGTTCGTACAAATAAAAGCATAGTTTTGTAGGACAAACGCAAAAGGACTTACAAAAGCGACGTCCACATCTTGATCATCTTGTCGCTCTTCACTCCGCACCACCTCCATCGAGGTCATTGCTGCATTCGAATCCATCGCCGGCACTTGTTCCAACTCCGGCGCCGAAATCACCGGCGGGTGCACTGAACGCGTCGGCGATATTGGTTCCAAATCCCGATGAGAAAACATCGCCCGCGCTGTAACACGTACCGGCCGACGCAATCATCCTCCTCTTCAAGATGTCCCTCCTTGCCATGTCATGCCACTCTTTGGTGATGTCGTCCATGTCATTGTGGTTCATTGTCATGATTCTATTCTCTTCGGTAAGAAGCTTGGACATGGCTTTGTTCTCAGCGGCACGTGCCCTTCTCTTCTCAATGGCCACCTTGCGCAACCCCTCGTCCTTGAGCAATTGCCACTTCTCTTGCTTCTCCTGTGCCCTTCTCTCAGCCAACTCTTTCTTTGTCTCCAATGTCTTCGCTAACATCAACTCATTTGAATGCACCATGGCATCTATCTTGTCCCGCAAGCTCGATGCTTCGTGTTCCCTCTTGATCTTATCCTTTGTCTTCTTGTCATCATCGGACTTGTTCAAGTTTCTTGGGCCATCATCATCCTCATCTTCATCCATGTTCGTAAGTGCACCTCTCTTCAGTGGGGATTCCTTGTCAATCAACTTCCACTTCTCGCACTCTTTGAGAATATCCCAACAATGTTCTAGCTTAAAAAAATTGCCTTCGGAAGCTTCCATGTCTTTGTATCTTTGTTGGGCAATTTTGTCCTACATAATTTAAACAAAGTCAAATGATGCAATCATTTCATATTGATGCAAAAATGATGTGCACAACTTGGTACGTGAAAATGAACTCACATAGTCAGATTCCACGGTTCCACTTGGAGGTGCATTTGCATACTTGTTCCAAGCAAGCTGCCCAACGACTGCAAATCGGCTTGATCACGTCCCAATGCCCTTGGAGCGACCGAAATGTCTGTGGTGTCCTATTGGGATGCTTGGCCATCATGCGGAAGTATTGATCTTCGATTCTTTGCCAATATCTCTTAGAGGTTTGAGATGTACCCGTGCAAGCATCAAGAGAGACCACACTCCAAACCTTGATCAAGATTTGATCTTCCAAGATCGTGTAGTTCTTCGACCTCATGCCGTTGTTTGCTTGCGCTTCCTCATACGCCCCCTCATCTACCTCCTCCACTTCATCTTCACCATCGTGATCATCCACGCCACCCTCCGTTTCATTGTAATCGAAATCAGCGAAACGGGCCCTATCGATGTCGACGCCGTTGGTGTCCAACAAGTTCACGAACTCGGCTGTGGCATTGTTCGAACCACCGCTACATTGAGCGGCATCAAGTCAAGAACAACCACAATGCCGAAAACCGAAGCAAGAACAAGAGATCGAAGATGCAAACCTTCCGGCCATTTCATCGAACACCTCGCTTGCGGTGGAAGAAGCGATGTTGAACGGCATCGTCGGGGAACATCTCGCCGGGCTCGGGGGAGTGGACGAAGGCGCCGACCTTCTCGTAACAAGCTTCTTCCGCTTCACGCCCGAAACCTTACCCACCTTCTCCGCCGGCGGCCGGGCAGATCGTGCAGCGGCTGCGACGCCCGGCGCGCGTGCCTTTCCGGCGGGGCCAGCCGGATTGCCGCCCTGAATGACAACGTTGCCCTGCCGCTTGCGGGCAGGCGCGTTGGGGCCTTGGGTGACGGCGGGGGCGACATGGCCGGCGACGAGATCCGCCGGAGGGGATTGCGCCTGTGCGACCTCCACGGGGACGGGGGACTGCTGGGAGGCTTCCATGACGGCCAAGTATGGTGGGGAAGATGGGCCGGAGCTCGCGGTGGCGGGGCAACGGCGGCCGAGGAGGGGGGGGAGCGGGAACGGCCGCGCGGAACTTTCCCTCGCGCCAAATCTCGCTGCGGATAGGGGGCGAGCTCAGATCGGCCTCCCACCCCGTGAATCTAAAGGTTGAGGGCGAACTTTTGCTGCGCCCCGCAAAAATTTTTATGGGTCGGACGCGTTTGCGGGGTCTGCTCGGGCAGATTTTTCCGCGTCGACCCGTATATCGACGGTTATTTTGCAGGTCGGGGCCTTTTACGGGGTCTACTAGATATGCTCTTAGGCCCTCAACCAATTATTCTTATACTTTCCCTTGCAACTATTTGATTTTCTCTTTTCTTTTTTATTTTGCTTCTTTTCCATACATTTTTTTTCAGTTCTTTAACACTCTTCGTAGGATTTTCTTTTCATTGGCTTTCTTCTTTTTCTTCTCCATTTTATCTTCACCATTTTGATGGGTTTAAAATTCACAAAGATTTTTTAATTTGTATGAACTTTTACTCGGTGGACGTTCTTTTAATTTTTGTGAACATCTTGTAAAATTCCCCAACATGGTTATTTTGTAGACATGTTTATATGTTCTTGAACATTTTCTAAATATTTGGAATACATCTATATGTTATGGCATTTTTTAAATGGTGAACATTTTTAAATAAATTGTGAACACATTTTTGGGGGTTTTAATTCGCAAACATTTTAAAAAAGAGTGCTTATTTCAAAAATCCATAATCATTTCTTAATTTAGTGTTTTTAAATTAAAATTTTATTAATCCACGAAGCTTTTTAATCTATCCGAAAATTAGTAGTTTGTTTCTTTAGTTCATCTTTAATTGTGAATAGCAACGATATTTAGGCTACACCGTACAAGGCAAGCGGTCTTTCTGGAGAGTGAATAGCCACACAGAATAGCCACACAGAGCTAAATGGTCGGCCCGGTTACGTGTTTTACCTAATATCCATCGGAGCGATGCATAATGAGCTCCTGTATGTACGTCTCTTATTGCAATAGCTTAACAGGCACTCACACAGGCAAAGCTAATGGGTCCACAACCCAGCTCGACCATTACAATTTCGATTTTCTTTCATTCGAGCGTTACGGCTTCCAATCTTCTATCATTTGTATTTTCTGATTTTTAGCAGCTTCCCCCAATAGAAAGACAAATGCATATTTTGTAGATTCAAAAATATGTAATTAAGAGATTAAAGGATTACAGGAATTTGAGTAATGCACGAGAATTTTTAAAATATTCACACATTTTAGGAAATGCTTTCGAATTTTAAGAATGTCTACAAATTTCAAGAGAACTTTGTTTATTTTTCATGTTCATAATTTTTCAGCCCCCCCCCCCCCCCCCCCCCCCCCCCCCCCCCCCCCCCCCCCCCCCCCCCCCCCCCCCCCCCCCCCCCCCCCCCCCCCCCCCCCCCCCCCCCCCCCCCCCCCCCCCCCCCCCCCCCCCCCCCCCCCCCCCCCCCCCCCCCCCCCCCCCCCCCCCCCCCCCCCCCCCCCCCCCCCCCCCCCCCCCCCCCGGTAGTGCAAACATAACCATGAATGTAAAAATGTTTTGGATGAATTAAAATGTGGTCACTAATATAAAAAGTTTTATAAAATTTTAAAATATTCACGAATTTAAAAATTATTCTCATATTTAGAAACAAATTACTTTATTTCAAAAATTATTCACATAATTTCTAAAATATTGATGTATCTTTAATAATGTTCTAGATATTTAGAAAAATGACCATGAATAAGAAGAATAATTATTCTCCTAGTTTGTAGAAAAGCATAAGGAAAAGTAAAATGGAAAATAAAGAAAACATAAGAAAAAATAACTTGGAAGAAAACTGAGAAGAAATATCCAACAAAATTGTCAGAATTATATAACGTGAAAAGAATCGGCTTGATGGGCCGACTCATAATAGTGATTGAATGTGTTTTTGCTTGACATTACGTCAACACAAGCATCAAAATAGGTTTGATACTATCCAGGACCAATCTCTATTTCGAGCTTATAGCACTGGATTCAAAAAATGCAACGTGTCGGCTCGCCCATGTCTACCTGAGATGGGCTGGCCCATTTAGTGTCCTATCGCTTGATTGAGTTCCATCATGTAGTTTTTGAGATCACTAATTAATGGGTACCCAATGCAAAGGTCACTCGACCTTTCTTTGGTGTTGTGTCTGTTGACAAGTGGCACACAACATGTGAGCCACTTATTGCAAACTGGGTTTTTTTTTTCTTGTAGATTTGCTTTTTCAAAGCAGTTTATCACTTAAATCATGCGTTCAAATCACCGTGTCATAGTTAGAGTTCTCACGTCGAGATCTTCAAAACTAGATCTTGTAATACGTTTCGACGAACTTTTTTCACGAAAAAGAGGAATAAAACCCGAATACAAAAAATCGGAAATAGAAAAAAAAAGAACTAGAAAAAGGTCTGAAAACTGGAAAAAACCACAAGTAAAAAGAAAACTGGAACCCAGAATCATAGTTGTATCTTTTCATTTTGTTTGAAGCACGGGTTATGCTTTTCCCGTTTCAGAAAGTGCAGTTGTGCTTCTCATGGAAAAGCACTACTTCCCGAAAAAGACCCCCCCCCCCCCCCCCCCCCCCCCCCCCCCCCCCCCCCCCCCCCCCCCCCCCCCCCCCCCCCCCCCCCCCCCCCCCCCCCCCCCCCCCCCCCCCCCCCCCCCCCCCCCCCCCCCCCCCCCCCCCCCCCCCCCCCCCCCCCCCCCCCCCCCCCCCCCCCCCCCCCCCCCCCCCCCCCCCCCCCCCCCCCCCCCCCCCCCCCCCCCCCCCCCCCCCCCCCCCCCCCCCCCCCCCCCCCCCCCCCCCCCCCCCCCCCCCCCCCCCCCCCCCCCCCCCCCCCCCCCCCCCCCCCCCCCCCCCCCCCCCCCCCCCCCCCCCCCCCCCCCCCCCCCCCCCCCCCCCCCCCCCCCCCCCCCCCCCCCCCCCCCCCCCCCCCCCCCCCCCCCCCCCCCCCCCCCCCCCCCCCCCCCCCCCCCCCCCCCCCCCCCCCCCCCCCCCCCCCCCCCCCCCCCCCCCCCCCCCCCCCCCCCCCCCCCCCCCCCCCCCCCCCCCCCCCCCCCCCCCCCCCCCCCCAAATTTTAAAAAGAAATCATGAATTACGAAATTCCATAAATTTTAAAATTGTTTCTGTATTTAAAATGTTCACAAATTTGAAAAAAGATCAGAATTTTTAAAAATCATGAATTTAGAAATTGTTCGCAAAATTTTAAAATGTTCAAGAATTATAGATTTTCAATTATTTGAATTTTTTCTGTAATTTGAAAAAATGTTCACTAATTTGAAAAAATGTTTACTAATTTGAAAACATTTGGAGATTTTTAAAATGTTCGTTGATTTTTAAAAGTTAAATTTGAAAAGTGCTCATGAATACGAAAATAGGGTCATGCACTTTAAAAAGGAGAAAAATAAAAGGCAAACAAAGAAGTAAGTAATAAAAAGAAGAAAGACAAAACAGAAAAGAAAAAACCAAGCCAGAAAATAGAAAATCAGGTAAGGGAAAATGTAGAAAAATGTATAAAAAAACCCGCCCAAGAGCTTCTCAAAATCGAGTGAGGAGATTCTCAAAGCCGGAGCTGGCTGCTTCAAGCCACTAGCGAAATAGGTGATCGCTGTCTTTAGAGCTTCCGAAAACGAGAGGTAGCTGAGCGAATGTGATCCCTTTCCTAACACTCGCACTGAGCGATACGTATCGCTTCGCCCTAAGAGCACTCCGTAACGGTATATATGCGTCAAAATACGGGTCGGCCCATGAAACAATCCTTTTGTGTTTGCACGACCAAACAACTTGTCACATAGGAGGACACAATTTTGCCCAAAGAAAAAAGACAGGAGGACACATTTTTCTCAAAAGAAAAAAGATAGGAGGACATACGCAAGGTCCATCAAGGAAATGGCATATGTGAACGAATGAGCTAGTCCCACCCCACCTTCTTCACGTGGATGGCCTTTTGGATGACATGACTAGTGCTTGCGCGCATCACATCAGCTTTTCATCAAAAGCTTCTTGCATCCTATAGGGTGGAGGGGGGATCCTACTCATGTATGCGCGTCAATTCAATGTGCCTCGAGAATATTATTCTAGTGCACACTTGTGCTGCTCTCCATGATTCTTTCCACTTAGAATTTGCTCTTTCTTCACGGTCAGACTTCCATTCCAAAAGTCTAAATCTTGGAAAAGATGAATGAAAATGGTGGTGAAAAAGTGGCTTGTGCAGGCCAGAGACTCGTGTTTGACCAAATAAGAAGAAAAGTTCGAACAACAAGCTTCAAGTGGAGTTAGGCTGGCGTCCTGTTTGGCTCATACATTGTACTATTGTAGTATAGAGCACTTTTAGCACTAGGCCTTTAGGGGCGAGGTCCAAGCAACCCCATCCATGGCTTTCGTTGGAAAGATACTTATGCTATGCATGTACTGTAGGAGCAATGAGGGACATGCATGCACATAGAAAATTAAGGAGACGAAGATACATTTGCTGTTAATGCACATCTCCAGGAAGAGAAGGAGCATTTGGGTTTGAACTCGCCGGCGACAGCTTATCTATTCTCTAGCGTATATGCTACCCAAAGATTGGTCAATGAGGATTGCATGATGCATTGTTCTATATATGTCTAGATTTTTTTTAAGTCAAAATTTGATCATGTTACTCTCTGTCCTATATAGGACTGGACTATTTTGTTACTAGTAACAGAATGATACTCCTCTGTTACTGTCCGCCCTACCTATATAGGAGGCGATCCGACGAATCACTACGGGCGTGTTTGGTTGCCGTAGTCTACAGTAGCTGCATTGCATAGCCTTCTCAACTCAGTCTGGCTATACAAATGCAGCCTCAAATGCACCATCTGCAAGTTGTTTGGTTGCCTGCATGCCCCCCCCCCCCCCCCCCCCCCCCCCCCCCCCCCCCCCCCCCCCCCCCCCCCCCCCCCCCCCCCCCCCCCCCCCCCCCCCCCCCCCCCCTGTTCATCCAGAGGCAGCATCGATCGGCTTTAGTTAGCAGCAGTAGCGAAGGAATCACTCGGGTTCAGTTAACAGCAAGGGATCGATCGATCGCTCGGGTTCAGTAACGCGTAGCCTGCAGTGCAATCGCTCAGATTCAGTTAGAGCCCAATGCCTAGCTCGGGTTCAGTTAGAGCGCAATGCCTCGCACACACGTGTGTACATATGAGAGAAACGCACATCGCTCGGCCCCGACCACCCACCGTAACCGGGAACTCCCCCGATATTTTCCTCGCCCTCGCTTCTACCATAGTTTTTTCCGTCATGGACGGCCCAAAGAATGTCATGCAGCTGCGTCTCCGGCCCGCCCAGGATGAAAAGCCCATTTTCTGTCATGATTTTTTGTCATAGAAGTAGGAGCCCACCACATCTATGATGATACCGTATTTTGTCACAATTATCGTCATAGAAGTGTCATAAGCATGGCAGAATTTTTTTTCGTTTGGCCGAAAATGTCATGGATGTGTCTTTTTTTTTGTAGTGCATGATGCGGTGGCATGTTTGATTTTAATTTTTTTCTTCAATGGCACGTACGCGGGTTTTTTCTTGAATGGCACGTGAATCGTGCACGTACTCAATGATGGAGCACGGATGGGATGGTAGCCATGGACATGGTTGGCCCTTTTTGGAGACTACTACACTAGTACTTTGATGTACGTTTTTAAAAAACTACTACTTTGATGTGTCCTGTCAACTCGCAGAACGATGAGAAGCTTGCTTAATTACTATGCCCTCTACATAGCCCACACTTATTGTACTAGCAGTTGGAGTATGGGAGCACCTAATATTTCCCCGTCCGGACCGATCCCAAGCTGGCTTCTCACATTCCTGGCCCATGAAAAACCCCTCCCCCCTCCCGCACGCGCTTCCCACCCGGCGCCAGCTAAGCCCGCCACTCCACATTGATGGCAAGTTAGGGCAACGCGACCTCTCACTGCGTTCGCCGTTGAAGCGGCGCGCCGGCCGAGGGCGCCGCCTGCGGCACGGCCGACATTTTAGACTACTCACAGTGGAGAGTAACTTTAGAGCAAGTGCAATAAGGTGACATAAGCAGGATATAAGGATTTAAATATAGTATTTGTGCTTAGTTGAAGGAGAGAGAAGAGGAGCCCCCCCCCCCCCCCCCCCCCCCCCCCCCCCCCCCCCCCCCCCCCCCCCCCCCCCCCCCCCCCCCCCCCCCCCCCCCCCCCCCCCCCCCCCCCCCCCCCCCCCCCCCCCCCCCCCCCCCCCCCCCCCCCCCCCCCCCCCCCCCCCCCCCCCCCCCCCCCCCCCCCCCCCCCCCCCCCCCCCCCCCCCCCCCCCCCCCCCCCCCCCCCCCCCCCCCCCCCCCCCCCCCCCCCCCCCCCCCCCCCCCCCCCCCCCCCCCCCCCCCCCCCCCCCCCCCCCCCCCCCCCCCCCCCCCCCCCCCCCCCCCCCCCCCCCCCCCCCCCCCCCCCCCCCCCCCCCCCCCCCCCCCCCCCCCCCCCCCCCCCCCCCCCCCCCCCCCCCCCCCCCCCCCCCCCCCCCCCCCCCCCCCCCCCCCCCCCCCCCCCCCCCCCCCCCCCCCCCCCCCCCCCCCCCCCCCCCCCCCCCCCCCCCCCCCCCCCCCCCCCCCCCCCCCCCCCCCCCCCCCCCCCCCCCCCCCCCCCCCCCCCCCCCCCCCCCCCCCCCCCCCCCCCCCCCCCCCCCCCCCCCCCCCCCCCCCCCCCCCCCCCCCCCCCCCCCCCCCCCCCCCCCCCCCCCCCCCCCCCCCCCCCCCCCCCCCCCCCCCCCCCCCCCCCCCCCCCCCCCCCCCCCCCCCCCCCCCCCCCCCCCCCCCCCCCCCCCCCCCCCCCCCCCCCCCCCCCCCCCCCCCCCCCCCCCCCCCCCCCCCCCCCCCCCCCCCCCCCCCCCCCCCCCCCCCCCCCCCCCCCCCCCCCCCCCCCCCCCCCCCCCCCCCCCCCCCCCCCCCCCCCCCCCCCCCCCCCCCCCCCCCCCCCCCCCCCCCCCCCCCCCCCCCCCCCCCCCCCCCCCCCCCCCCCCCCCCCCCCCCCCCCCCCCCCCCCCCCCCCCCCCCCCCCCCCCCCCCCCCCCCCCCCCCCCCCCCCCCCCCCCCCCCCCCCCCCCCCCCCCCCCCCCCCCCCCCCCCCCCCCCCCCCCCCCCCCCCCCCCCCCCCCCCCCCCCCCCCCCCCCCCCCCCCCCCCCCCCCCCCCCCCCCCCCCCCCCCCCCCCCCCCCCCCCCCCCCCCCCCCCCCCCCCCCCCCCCCCCCCCCCCCCCCCCCCCCCCCCCCCCCCCCCCCCCCCCCCCCCCCCCCCCCCCCCCCCCCCCCCCCCCCCCCCCCCCCCCCCCCCCCCCCCCCCCCCCCCCCCCCCCCCCCCCCCCCCCCCCCCCCCCCCCCCCCCCCCCCCCCCCCCCCCCCCCCCCCCCCCCCCCCCCCCCCCCCCCCCCCCCCCCCACCCTTAGTGGCGTCATAGCAGTACATGATCTGAAACCAATATACTGCTCTTCTGCACCACCTTTTATATTGCACCCCCTTAAAAGTAGGCGGCTTTAAAAGGGCAGCAAAACCACTCGGAGTAAATTGCCTATAATCAGGTTTTTGGATTGGATTGTTGAATATATGAGCAATTTACTATGAGATTTAATCTGAATCAACAGTAAATAGATCATGAAGACAATTGCAAAGATCAAAGTAATGATGCGGACTAAACCAGGAGGACAGAATCACATACTGTACAGCGGGAGCAGAACTGCTGTGGTTCATGTTGTCACTCATGTCTTTGATGAAGAGGTTACCAAGGTCGGGGAAGAAGGATGTCATTGAGGAATTCGTCACTGGCAGCAGTCACAGGAGTGTGCTCCCCTAAATCCTGATCGCCGCTCTCCTGTATAGGATCATGAAAGGTAGGGTTCGGAGGACTGTTGTCCTTTCTCGCGGTGCATGCCGGAAGGAGGGATGGAGAAGAATTGCGTGGCGGCGCTAAGATCTGGAATGGTGCGAAACCATATGATACAGCGGCGGCTAGGGTAGAGCCTGTGAGGCCAGTCGTGTGAGTAAGACCAAGTATAATAGTAGGCCTTTGGCCCAAACCCCACGTCCAAGTCAATAATAGCCCCACTATCCAAAAGAATCAGAAACGGCTAAGTAATTAAGGCGTCCGTTAATTATTAATTAATGACTTAATAAATTTTCTGACCAACAAAAATATAGACCACGTGTATAGCTTTTGTCCTTGGATGGGCTCATTCCCGAAGAGCGTGCATATAGGTTTCCTATTATCATGCTCCTACAAATGCTAGAATAGATCACATTATAAAGTGGTGCAACTCACACTCACCTAGTAGTAAGGGACTAAACTTTAGTCCCACTCACACCACACTTAGAGCATGGTTAATAGTATAGCCAACATCCGGCTATATGAAGTTGACACATCATCTAGAACCAACCTAAAGCCTGCTAGTACAATAGTTAGTCCCTTTAGTATAATACTATATAATTAATAATGGCCCCACCTTTTGTCTCACAAAGTATGTTGGAGCTCGTGCTACAACCGGCTACAAGTTTACAACCCGCTTCTCTTCTCTCTGCTCTTCTCTCTCCTTCAACTAAGCACAAATACTATATTTAAATCCTTATAGCCTGCTTATGTCACCTAATTGTAGTACTTGCTCTAAAGTTACTCTCCACTGTGCAGTCTGAAATGCTGGGCGTGCAACAGGCGGTGCCCCCGGTCAGCGCGGCTTCAACGGCGGAAATAGTGAGAGGTTGCGTCGCCCTGACTTGCCATCAATGTGGAGCGGCGGGCTGAGCTGGCGCCGGGCGGGAAGCGCGCGCGGCATTGGGGAGGGGTTTTTGGTGGGCCAAGAAGGTGAGAAGCCAACTTGGGATCGGTCCGGACGGGGAAATATCATGCCCCCCCCCCCCCCCCCCCCCCCCCCCCCCCCCCCCCCCCCCCCCCCCCCCCCCCCCCCCCCCCCCCCCCCCCCCCCCCCCCCCCCCCCCCCCCCCCCCCCCCCCCCCCCCCCCCCCCCCCCCCCCCCCCCCCCCCCCCCCCCCCCCCCCCCCCCCCCCCCCCCCCCCCCCCCCCCCCCCCCCCCCCCCCCCCCCCCCCCCCCCCCCCCCCCCCCCCCCCCCCCCCCCCCCCCCCCCCCCCCCCCCCCCCCCCCCCCCCCCCCCCCCCCCCCCCCCCCCCCCCCCCCCCCCCCCCCCCCCCCCCCCCCCCCCCCCCCCCCCCCCCCCCCCCCCCCCCCCCCCCCCCCCCCCCCCCCCCCCCCCCCCCCCCCCCCCCCCCCCCCCCCCCCCCCCCCCCCCCCCCCCCCCCCCCCCCCCCCCCCCCCCCCCCCCCCCCCCCCCCCCCCCCCCCCCCCCCCCCCCCCCCCCCCCCCCCCCCCCCCCCCCCCCCCCCCCCCCCCCCCCCCCCCCCCCCCCCCCCCCCCCCCCCCCCCCCCCCCCCCCCCCCCCCCCCCCCCCCCCCCCCCCCCCCCCCCCCCCCCCCCCCCCCCCCCCCCCCCCCCCCCCCCCCCCCCCCCCCCCCCCCCCCCCCCCCCCCCCCCCCCCCCCCCCCCCCCCCCCCCCCCCCCCCCCCCCCCCCCCCCCCCCCCCCCCCCCCCCCCCCCCCCCCCCCCCCCCCCCCCCCCCCCCCCCCCCCCCCCCCCCCCCCCCCCCCCCCCCCCCCCCCCCCCCCCCCCCCCCCCCCCCCCCCCCCCCCCCCCCCCCCCCCCCCCCCCCCCCCCCCCCCCCCCCCCCCCCCCCCCCCCCCCCCCCCCCCCCCCCCCCCCCCCCCCCCCCCCCCCCCCCCCCCCCCCCCCCCCCCCCCCCCCCCCCCCCCCCCCCCCCCCCCCCCCCCCCCCCCCCCCCCCCCCCCCCCCCCCCCCCCCCCCCCCCCCCCCCCCCCCCCCCCCCCCCCCCCCCCCCCCCCCCCCCCCCCCCAAAATTTCCTATTGCTATGTTTTTCCGTTGAACCAAAATAGCCCTAATGGATTGACATGAATGTAGAGTAATAAGTGATGCGACAAGTGTACAACCTCTTTGTCGTAGTTGTGTCGACCTCAGCATCATTGGGTTGGTCGCTGAAGAAGTTGATGCAGAGGTGGCTGTCGAAGGTGTGGAGGAAGATCTAAGGAATCTGTAGACGGCATCCAGGGCACTGCTCTGTTGTGATGGATCATTCCATCGTTGGAGCAGCTCCGGTGAGCCGTAAGACGTCAAGGCTGAAGGTGCACAAGACAGACATCGTTAATATCAAGTGGGATTCTAATAGCATCTCCAATAGATGATGTAAAATACATTACCAAAAAGTGATAGATGTAAAATTTACATCACCAAAAACCACCTAACTAGAACAGATGAGGTCAAAACTGTTTACTCTGAACTTAACTTTCGAAACTGAAATTTACTGTGGAATCTGAATGTTACTGTCGAAACTGAACGCAATGGTATCAGAGAGGCACTTCACATGTAGTTTAGGGAGGGCCTGCAGTTCAACTTCAACCTGCACCCCCCTGCCAGCCACCACTGGCCGAACCGCCGGCCCCCGTGCCGCCTCGCCGCCCCGAAACAACTCCCCATCGCCAGTCCGCCGCCGCCTCGCCGCCCCGAAACAACTCCCCACCACCGGTCCACCGCCGTCCCGGCCAGCCCTCTAGGCCCCCCACGCAGAGCTTTTTCTCCGGCGATCCCCACGCCACCGCCCTACCACCATGCTCCCCCACCACCGGCGACCACCGCCCCACCGTGAACCCTAAGATAGATAGTGGGGTACCTCTCCGGCGAGCCCCCCTCCCCGATGCGAGTGATTCTTCCTTAACTCCGGCGAGCCCCCCCCACCCACTAAAAATCGACTGACCTAAAAGTCCATTTAGTTGACTGAAGTGTAGCTAAATTGGAGCAGAGCAGCAACACGAGCGAGGGGAAGAGCAGCAGCAGCACCAGCGCGAGCAAGCGAGTGCCGGAGCAGCAGCAGCAGCAGCGCGAGTGAGCGAGCGAGAGTCGGAGAAGCAGCAACAGATATGGATGGTATGTACGCCGCCGCCAAAGGGGCCTCGCACTGGGGGAGAGCTGCCGTGGAGATGTCACCCGCGGCACCGGCTTCAAGGTAGCCGCCCCATGGGGGTGCGGGATGGAGCACCGTTGGCACCGGGAGGTCGAGTTAATGAGAAGGTGTGATGCGATGCGTGTACAACCTCTTTGGTGGCACCGAGTAGGCCCCTGCTTTGTCCGAGGAGTCGGTGAGGATGCTGCGGTTCCGGTGGAGTAGGTTAAGGCGTCGCTATGGGGACGGAGCAGCCGCGATAGACGAGGCGATCGTCGGAGCAGCTCCTTGGAGGTGGAGGACGGGGCGGCTGAACCGGCGGGACGATGAGATGGACGATGGATCCACATTCGGGGAGGTGGATGAGGGACATTGAGCTGTTGCGATGGACGACGTCGTCGGGGAAGAGGCTCCGGCTGGGCAGCGGTGAGGTGGCGGACGGGGAGGGTGGGGTTTTCGTGGCTGGAGCGGAGAGGTTATGGCGGCCTGGGATTTCGAATGGCAAAAAGGAGGCGCTGGGAGGGGGGAACCATGACTTAGGGATGCGATTGTCTAAAATGTAGGGTGTGTTAAAAAGTACCCCCACCTATTTGAACTAGCGTCCCTTTCGGCTTAGGGTTAGAAGGGGGATTTCACGTGTCTGGATTTGGCAACTAGAGGGAGTTTTCACGCGCGTTGTAATTTCGGGATAGCAAGGCACGGGTTGTGAAGGCGCGAGTTTTGGGAGCATGATATCTGAATTTTTGGGATATAACAAGGCGCGGTTTGAATTTTAGGGACAAGCCTAACGTGTAATATTGTACTTGTACGTACAAAATCAATTCGCACTTCCCTTAACGAAAAAAATGAAAAAAAATTAAAACCATTCACACCACACAAAGAGAGAGTCTTGTCTCATTTTATTATAAAAATGCTAGTCAAAGCTATGAATCCATGTTATGTCCAATTAAAAAAATTTGCTGGCTGTATAATGCATGTAACCTACTCATACCAACATTTTAGTACATTCCAAATGTCTATACTACCGCTGCAATTCGAACTAAATTTGAATTTGCTTCTCTATTTGAATAAGAATCTACAATCATGATTGTTGCCAACTTCAACCATCATTCGTGTATTACCTTAACAACACACCACATGATTACTATAGAGACAAAGATGAACTATGTGTACTATATGAACTCGAACTCAATTTTTTGAATACACTTGATGTTGATTCCAAATAATAGTACATTTGATGTACTAACTAGATATTCATAATCTAAACCATGTTCCATACGTACGCCGTGTTCGTCACACAAAGTATAGTGTCCCGCCCCCTGCATTATGACAAGTATTTGAGCTGCAAAAGCCACACATTAGCCCAAATTATAAACAATGTTCTACATTATGATATCTTCTTCAAGTATCCGTATCCACTTTTCTATAATGAATTATGATCTCTGTTCGTCTTTTACACCTTCACGATCCTCTTCTCTTTGTAGCTAGCTAGCGCTAACTTTCTATCGTGCATGCACACGCTCGCCCCCCTCTCACCCTCCCTCAGCGTCCCCTCCATCGCGCACCCCCCCCCCCCCCCCCCCCCCCCCCCCCCCCCCCCCCCCCCCCCCCCCCCCCCCCCCCCCCCCCCCCCCCCCCCCCCCCCCCCCCCCCCCCCCCCCCCCCCCCCCCCCCCCCCCCCCCCCCCCCCCCCCCCCCCCCCCCCCCCCCCCCCCCCCCCCCCCCCCCCCCCCCCCCCCCCCCCCCCCCCCCCCCCCCTCGTTCACCCGCGGTGTGTGTAGGCCCCCCGACTCCTTCTTTCCGGCACACACTGGTAGATATACCTCTCTAGCCAAATGTGCCTAGCACAAACACATACCTCCCCTCTTCTATTCTCACCATCCATGCCCCCCTATGTCCAATACGGTTCCACGCAGGTGCACACTCCCGCCCCTCTTTTCATCGATCTCATACTCGCACACTCCTCCCCCTCGACATAGTAGGCCTCTCGCATCACCTCCTAGCCACACCCCTCTCCCCCTCTCTGTCTCTCCGGACCTTATTTGCTTCTAACACATGCATGCATGCATACGTAACGATCTCCCTACATATAGCTAGGTCGACTATAATTCTTTTTCCCCACGCACCAATAGACTTACTTCACTAGTTATGTCTCTCCCTTTCTCGGAGACACGACGGTTGATCTTCCTATGTAGTTACGTATGCTTACGACAACCATATCGTCTCCCCTCATCATCCTTGCATACCTCCCGACCCGTCTCTTACACGCACGTGCATAGACAGACAGACATCCCCGGCCCTCGCTTATTGATGTTGCACTCGTACCCTCCGTTTGTTTAGCAGGCCTCTCCCCCCATTTGTGAGATGCCACTCCACCACCAACCCTCCGACACTCTACCTTTGTCTTTCTCCCAACCTTATTCCTCCACTACACATATGCATGGATGCCGATCGATCTCCCTCAATACATAGCTAGGTCTC